>CAJQZP010001529.1:0-65988 GCA_907164705.1 Parnassius apollo
TGACAAGCGTGGCGATTATGGCGAGTATCCTTTATTATAGAAGGAACCTGTTTGCAGCAACGTACATGTAATGTATGTAATTACGCCATCCACTCTGTAAGAAAATATACTTACGACACACAACACAGAAAATGATTATTTTGTAGTTTTTAAATTAGGCATTGATTTACGAATTTCGCGATGTGATGTCAGTAGCGAGTGATGGCGGACACATTTTGGAAGAAAGAGTCGTTGCCAATATATTACGTTCATATGAGGCTGTGAAACCAGCGTTTTCAAGAATGTTGCTTCCATATTTATTATGAAATAAATATTTATGTGACATAATAAAATCAAGATATTGCTGCTGAGGTCAAAGACATTAAATTATAAAACGAAAAATCGGGAATTAAAAGTAAGTAAAAAGTAGTTAATTAAACGCGATAAAATCCGTAAATTTAGTTTTATTTAACATTAAATTATTGTTAAATATAGGAAGCGAAAAGAAATTATCGACAAGATCCTTATTTTTTGATTCTTATAATTTTTGACTTATTAAAAATCTGTGTTCTTTTAACTAAAACTCATATTTCACTAGTGTTTTAAAATTACATAAAATACATTTACAAAAACTTAAAATTCGAAATAAAATTATGTAGTATTAGCATTTAAGGTGAATATGGAAATAACAGAGATGGGTAGGCTATATTTGACTAAGCAAAACGTTCAAGTTTGTCCACGAAATTTTAACGGCTTGCAACGAATTACTTATTAATAAAATTAATAATGAAACATGTAAATTAACATAAAAGTCGTTCTTAAAGGCCCCAACCACAGCAGAAATAACACAAAGGAACAAACAACCAGTATATTTTCCTGCCGTCAAAACTCAAACAACAACAACTCTTATGATATAAATTGTATTATGCCATTTTGAGCAAAATGCTATGGTGTCTTTGAATCCATCCTTGCCTGGGGCCTTGCCGTTTTTAAGGTGCTGGACAGCCATTCTAATTACGCTGAGATTGACGTACGGGATATTATCAGAATAGTGTGTCTCTTGGATCGTTACTCACACTTGCGTGTGGCTCCAACGATGATGTGTACAGCTGCCCACAGACCCTGTCAATCTCCTCAAAATCTCAGGTGTCTCGGAAACGATCCACATCACAATGAACGCTGCCACAATCAGTCTTAAGCTTTGACAGTTGGCTCATTCATTCATCATTATTATTACATGTATGTATAAATAAACAGTAAAGCTTAAATTAATATGTTTATTTCTTTAAACTCTTTTCTCTAAACGTCTCTAAGTTTCAATCAAATAAAATCAATCAATCAAATCAAAATAATTTAAATAAATTCTTTAAAACAGAGTAAAGAAACATTATCTATCAACTTAGAATAGCAAATATACATAATTTATGCGTTGCTACAGCATCTATTCTTCTCTCGTGCTTCTTTAGCCACACCCAACTTTCACTACCATAATGTATTAAAGTATGGACTAACATGTTGTTAATTACCATATGTGCCTTTTTGACACATTTTTACTTTCCACAATAGAGTGTAGAGTCCTCGTCGTTCTTTATCCTTATCATATCTACCATTCCTGCTAAATACACATTCCAAATACATAAACTTATCTACTTGCTCGACCAACTCCACTTCTGTTCTTATTTCTCATATCGTTTTATTTTCTTCTCTTTCAAAAACTACAACTTTCGTCTTGCTTGCGTTTACTTTGTTCTTTTGTACACGTTATGAAACAACAGTACTAAGCTGCTATTTTACGCTGATATTCTGAGAGAGCGTGGTCCTTCCCCGGTTCAGCCGACCCATTCGTGTTACAACAACCCTAATAATATAGATACAGCTTGACTCTACTGCATATGTATGTTATAGTGATAAATTATTATTTAAAAAGTAGTTTTTATTTAAACGTGAAACGTGAAAGGTGTAGAATAGAAGCGGATGAAAGGTTGTCGCACAACTTTAAGGAAAACTCCAAACTCTTCTGGAAAGGGGTTGGAAGGTCGCGGAGTGGTGTGACAGCCTTAAGAATGAACAAAGTGCTTTCGAAAACCAATGACATCCTCTCAGAAAAATCGGACGTCATGCAGCGATGGAGCGAATTTTATAGAGAAATGTATGCGTGTCATGATCTTAGTGAAGGATCCGGGGGTGACGCCGTGACTGGCATGCCAAACACGGACCTCATCAGCATGAAAGAGACACTGATATCATCAGCATGAAAGAGATTGAACGTGCGATTCGAAGTTTGAAATGTGGTAAGGCTGCGGGACTAGACAAAGTTACTAGCTGCTGCTGAAATGGTCAAGTACGGTGGGCCTCGCGTCTGGGACAGCTTTCATCTGTTGTGCAATTTGTGCTGGCGGACGGGAGGTGTCCCGGATAACTGGCGATCCGCGGTCATTGTGCCTTTATATAAAGGTAAATATTCACATTTTGACTGCGGGTGCTATCGGGCGATCAGCTTGACCAGCAAGTAAAGTTTACTCGAAGGTTTTGACACGTAGGATGCAAGAGAAATCGGAAAGATTATTATGGGAGGCACAATGCGGATTTAGACCTGGTTTTCTCTCCACATGATCACGAAAAAGCTTCTGGCTGTTAACAAGAGGATTTTCTGTGCTTTTGTGGATCTGGAGAAAGTATTTGATATATTATGATATATTATTATAAAGAAGAAAATGTGGGAACTGTTGCCGGAATATTGTGTCACTTTACTATGACTGTAAAGCTTGTCTGCGGATAGGGCATAACCTGTCACCCATGTTTAGCGTCCAAGCGGGCGTAAAACAGGGTTGTGTCATATCTGCCTGGCTGTGCATACTGTATCTCGACAGCTGTTTACAGAAGCTGAAAAATAGCTGTTTGGGTGTGAAATTGGGTGACATTAAAGTAAATTGTCTGCTGTATGCTGATGATGCAGTGCTTATTGCACCATCAGAAGCAGAACTGCAGGCATCACGTCATGATCACGTGTATGAAAGAGGAATGTGAAATTAAAGGTCTCCGTTTGAATGCTAATAAAACTAATGTTCTGGTATTTGAAAAGGACGAAAAGATAACGAAATGTGAAATATGGGTAAATCAGGAATGTCTAGAAAAGGTAAATGAAATTGTATACTTTTTTTTGTTTACATGGGGAAATGCCTACGCATACCCGCCTCGCGGGGGCAAGGACGGGTTATGTCGGACTCGCACCGACTAAAAACCCCATGGTGTTCCACCTTTGTCGCATATTGGCAGGGCTGCAGGAACGCTTTCGCACACATTCGCGGCCCTACTAGCGCCTGTCGCCCCATGGCAGCACCTCCTCGGGAGAGGAAAATTCCTCCCCGTTCTCCTTCCCAGGTAAGGCGAACCAGAACACATGGCGAGCCTTCCTCCACGGCCTCCAATTACGTCTGTGCAACAGACGCCCCCGCGTCCGATGCACAAAGGCCATGGGGCCAGGAAAAACGAGCACTTAGAAGTACTAGCCTTCCCGACCCCAGCGGCGGATCTGGTCTATGGCTCCGCCGCCAACCAAGATTCGGCTGCGGAGGGTAGGGAGAGCGGCGCCTCGCAATACCGACAATCCTCTCCCCCCGCAGCCCCACCACCACCGCATCAACGGTGCGGCCCAGTTTGAGTCGCGAAGGATAGGGCGAGTGGCGCATCGCCATACCAACACTCCTCTTCCTCCGCGACTCCACCTCGGCTGCAGCGGTAGAGGGTGCGCGAGTCCCCACTCGCTGCAGTCCACCAGCACACATCCGAAGTGGGCTCCCCAAGCCCACTCGGAGTAGCCACCTCAGGCCGTCCCTTCACCTCGGGCCAGCCACGTGGGTTCCTCTTTGTTCACCGTGGGAGACCAAGCCACGGCTACTAAGCCCCCCGCCACGACAAGGCGGGAACCCGTTCGGGGGGAAATGAAATTGTATACTTGGGGAGTGCTTTCAGCCGGGATGGAAGATGTGATTTAGATGTGGACAGGCGTGTCGCTGCCATCAATGCAGGCACAAAACTAAGTCAATGGTGCCCTGAATGCGTTAGTCAAAAGGCAAGGCGTAGTGAAGAGTACACGCCTTGCAATACATAACGCAGCGTTGGTACCGACTTTGTTATATGGAAGTGTTGGGTGTACTCCTCAGGTAAGCTCTCTCCAGACCAGGATCGCAGGATCGTCAATGAAGAAGACCAGGATAGTACTAATAACTTGATTTAATAACTATATTTACAATGTCGTATATGACAAATAAAGATATAAGAAACGTGTGTTGCCGCTACGGTTGTACGGTGCAGTCTGACGCCCGAACGGAGTGGTGGCATGTGTGTGACGTATGTATGCGTGACGTCACTGTGGGCCCGGTACGATAAAAGGTTTGTTGGTTGCGCCAACATCTTCCCGCCTCTTAAAGCTCCTGGCTTTAAGCTTCATCATCATCCAGGAATGGACAGATTCGGTTGATTGCTCGACGAATCGTGCCCTTCGTTGTAAGTATGTCCGCAACTCGACATGCGCCATCGGTGCCAGGATGCACTGCTTGAATCCGTCCTAGTGGCCACTTGAGCGGTGGTGTCGCCTCGTCCTTTATCAGAACCATCTGACCAGGTTGAATGTCGGGGCGGCGTCGCTGCCAACGGGTGCGCTGCTGCAACTCGCAGATATATTCCTGGCTCCATCTTGACCAAAAATGTTGCCTTGCCTGCTCGATTTTTGCATATCTATGAAGCCGGTTAGGGTTTACTTCTTGCAAGTCTGGTGCCGGTAATGAAATGAGCGGTCTTCCTATGAGGAAATGCCTGGGCGTGAGGGGAACTAGGTCGTGCGGAGATGAGGACATAGGACATAGGGGCCTAGAATTAAGTATAGCCTCAATCTGTGCGAACAGGGTTGCTAGCTCCTCAAAGGTTAAATGCGTATTACCTAGCACCCTTTTCATGTGGTATTTTGCAGACCGGACAGCTGCTTCATATAAGCCTCCAAAGTTTGGAGCATACGCGGGTGCAAAATTAAACTTAATCTTATCTTCTACAAATGACGCTGACACAGAGTTAGAAGCGGCAGTGAGAAACTCACCTAACTCGCGGTTAGCGCCAACAAAATTTTTCCCATTGTCGCAAAATATCTCTAGAGGGGGCCCTCTACGAGCCATAAAGCGACGCAATGCTAAAATAAAATCTTCAGTACTCAAAGAACTGACAGCCTCAAGATGTACGGCCTTAACCTTAAAATCTATTATGACACACAGGTAACTCTTTGACAGTCTTGCGCCGCGACCTTTCCTGTCAACTGTGTAAAAAGGACCTGCGAAATCAGTTCCCACGATCTCAAAGACATATCCAGGTGTGACCCGTTGTGCTGGTAAATTGCCCATTATTTGTTGCGCAACTTCTCCTTTCATTCTCTTACAGCGTGTACAATCACCATAAGTACGTCTCGCCAGTACTCTGCCATTCAAAGGCCAATAATGTTCACGAATAGCTGAAAGAAGAAGCTGCGGTGGTGCATGCATCAACTTAAAATGAAAATACCTAAATATCAATTTAGTAAAATGATGCTTTGTATCCAGAATTATAGGATGCTTTTTGTCGTACACAAATTTCGAGTTATCTAATCGACCACCTACACGTATTAATCCTGACTCGTCTTGGTAAGGATTTAATTTACTTGAACCAGGTATAGAACTTGGGTTGCTCTTAAAATCAGCGAAGCTTTCACATTGTGATAAATAAGCCAGCTTGGACTCCGCCTGTTCAAGCTCGTCCACTGTTAGCAAACTCGACTCATACCTTTGCTTATGCACCATTACATTGATAAAACGACACACATATGCAAATATGCGACGTAATTTAAGAAAACTAGAATACCTTGACATGTCGATTATTGGCGATATCGATTTATCAGTGCTTACAGTGTGTGCACGCAACTCAGGTAAGCTCGCTTGTACGCGCGCCGCTCTGTTCAGGCCATTGGCTTTCGTTATCCTGCAGGAATGCAGGTCCCTCCCACCACAGTGACAACGACTGTACTTCGTCCGGGTATACTCCGCGCGAAGCCAGGTCGGCTGGGTTCTGCGCTGAGGGGACATACATCCACATAGCGTTTGAACATTTGTCATTAATCTCCGCGACTCGGTGCGATACAAACGTGCATAACTTGTTTGTCGGAATGCACAGCCATCCCAATACTATTTTACTGTCTGACCAAAAGTACCTATTCTTAATATTGCATCGTAAAGCTTGTACAGCCTTTTCACATAAGCGTGAAACTAATAAGGCTCCACAAAGCTCCAGACGGGGAATGGTCGTGGCCTTTAAAGGTGCGACCTTCGACTTAGCGCATAAAAGTCGTACTGTGTACTTACCTAACTCATCCATTGATCGCAAATAAACACATCCAGCATATGCCTTTAACGAGGCATCCGAAAATGCATGGATTTCGATTGTTACCGCATTCCTACAACTTGCATGACGCGGAATACTTATTTCCTTTAAATAACCTATGTTATTTATAAACCTAGTCCAGATACAGTCAGGCGCCTGGGGAATTTCCTCGTCCCAGTCCAATTTATGTGACCAGAGTGATTGCAAGAAGATTTTACATAAAATAACACATACACTCAACAGCCCTAAAGGATCAAAAATACTTGACACTACAGATAGGACAGCCCTTTTAGTGTACTTAACATGGTTATCTATCAACTGCAATTTCGAACATTTGATTAAAATGTTATCCTCATTAGGATTCCATTCAACACCTAAAGTGTTACTTTGATTGGATATTTTCAAATTATCTTGCTGACAATTGCTTTCTTCCGCTACACTGCGGAGAAACTCCTTTGAGTTGCTTTTTAATTTTCTTAAATTAAAATGAGCAGAACTTAAAGTCTCGTCGATCCTTTGGTGTAAATTTATTAATTTTTTCTCATCATTTAAACCTGTTATTAAGTCGTTTATGTAAAAATCATGTAATATTACTTCTTTCACCAAAGGATCGGTGCTTTCATGACCTAATTGAGCGAGACACCTAGTGCTGAGGTAGCTTGCCGATGACGTACCGTACGTCAGGGTATTAAGCGCGAAGTACCTCATGCGCTCGGCTTCATTATTACGCCATAAAATCATTTGAAGTTGCCTCTGTGTTGGTTCCACGACTACTTGTCTATACATCTTCTCTAAATCTCCTGTGAATATGAAAGCGTGTTGACGAAATCTTATTAGAATAGAGAAGATGTCGTCTTGCACCGTGGGACCCACCATGAGGATATCATTGAGCGAATAACCAGAATCAGTCTTCGCTGAGGCATCAAATACCACGCGACACTTTGTGGACTCGCTTTGCTCTTTTAAAATTGGATGATGCGGTAAGAAATAGGCTTTTTCTGGTTTGTCACTCTCCGATAAATGACCTAATTCGGCATATTCATTAATAAAATCTACATATTGCGATTTTACGTCAGGCTGCCGCTTAAAACGTTTCTATAATGAGTCGAATCGTTTTCTCGCTAATCTGTATGAGTCACCCAGCACATCTGGATGCGTACTAAACGGCAACGTAACGCAAAACCTCCCGTCAGCTAAGCGTTTTGTGTTTTGCTTGAAGTGAGCTTCGCACGCCTCCTCTTCTGGGGACAACACTGGTGTAGTTGGCACTTCCTCCAACTCCCAAAACTTGCTTAGCTGATTACGTATTTCCATACTAAATCCACAATGAGTGCTTTTTACCTTTGAACTGCTGCTATCGTTACTACTTAACATTACAGGTCCTACCATTAACCAGCCAAATATAGAATTTTGCAATATGGGCTTATTGTGCCCCAGCCTTAACCTTTCACTGCTAATTACATCCCAAAAAATGTCCGCTCCCAATAACATATCTATTTGTGAAGGCTTATAATAAGCAGGGTCAGCTAAAACAACATTTTGTGGAACAACAATATTTGAAACGTCCACCTGTTCTAACGGCAACTGACCCGTTATCTGGGGAATAACAAAAGCATCGACCTTTATACACGATTCCTTATCACTGCGCTCGCGCGGCTGGATTGACACGGTGCAACGTCTTAGCGCATCAAACGAAATATTATTAATGCCGGTCACCCGACCCGTGTCAACAGGTTCACTTTGTATGCCTAACTTATTCCTCAGCGCCTCCGTAATAAAACAAGACTGCGAACCACAGTCTAATAGACAGCGGGCTTCGTAAGTTTTGTTTGTGTTTACATTTTTTATTGAAATTATTGCAGTTGATAGTAATACCTGATTTTCAACGCTGGCTGATAACGATATAGGCGTAGACACAGACTCCTTGCTTTCTACACTTTTCTGAGGACTGGATGTCATTGTTTTATGCAGCAGAGTATTGTGTTTACGTCTACATATAGCACATGGACTCGATTTACATTGGTGGGAATAATGCCCACCTCGGAAACAGTTCATACAAATCTTTAATTTTCTTATTAAAGTATTTCTTTCGTCCACTGACATTTGGTTAAATTTTTCACAATTATATAAGAAATGATCCCCACTACATATGCGGCAAACTCGTGCATTATTTACGTTTAAGTGGCTCGACGTGTTGGACTCGCTTGCCGTCGCGACAAATGCCTTTTGAACCTTATCCATTCGTTTATACGCAACTTGTTTGTCAGGCTTGTCGCTAGTGCTAGTGCTTGCACTTATCATTTCCAAAACGTCGGCCCTTTGTCGCAAAAACTCATAAAAGTTTTCTAAAGTGGGATTCTCGGTTAAACTATTCCTATACTCCTCCCATTTCGTACTGGTTGCAGTATCTAATTTGTTCGCGAACATAAATATAATGAGCGTGTCCCAGTTATCAACCTTTTCACCTAAACTACTTAAAGCCCTCAAATGTTTCGACACATGGTCAATTAAGAAACGCAATGATTTATCAGACTCCCTTCCAATAAAAGACATATCAAACAATGACTTAAGGTGAGTATGAATCAGCTGACGTTTGTTATCGAATCTACCGCTAACGAGTTTCCAGGCCGCTTCGTAATTTGCCGCCGATATTTCCAATAATTCAATAACAGACGCTGCGCTTCCTAATAAGGATGCTTTTAAATATTGATACTTGCAAATATCACTGAGATTGTCATTATTGTGCACAATTGACAGGTACACATCGCGAAATTCTAACCATTTGTTTGTACTGCCATCAAATGTAGGCAGCTTGATGGTCGGAAGCCTAACGCCGGCGTCAGCCCCATTGTGGGACGAGCGCGCGTCCATCCCACCATCGAATCTCGTGGCCTCCGAGGAGCTAGGCTCATTAGCTGCGATCAACTCCTGAGCACTACTCATCGCAATAAAAAACAATTTTTCCGTATTTTCCCGCTCGCTAAATTCCACTTGCTCCTCGGTGGGTTTGCCTGACTTCGCCTCATTAACCTCAATTTGAGTTTGAATTTTATCATAGTCTTCAAACAATGTGTCCGCTTTCCGTAATCGTAATTTTAACTCATTTAAATTTCCCTGCCTATGCCTTTTAAGCTCCTCTAAATAATTCCTAAATGTAGTTAATCGCCCCTTAATAGATGCCCTCTTCGCTTTGAACTCTGTGTCAGTCATTATGCAAACAAACAAGATTAGTAGGTAAAATAGATTGCAATAAATACCTCAATACGTAGGCTTGCCTTTTTTATATGAAACAGCTGTGCGCTGAGACCGGGGATACCGCAGAACAATAGACGCTCGGCGCAGGCAACGTGGATCGGCGCATGCGCAGCGGACGGCACACTGGAATATTCGGCCGGACAACTATTAATTACCTTATAAAAAACTAACTATTTGCCTACTTGTATCGTACTGATGCGATAAGAGAAGCGACAGATAAGAAGGATCGAGCGAAATAATAAAAGAATGCAATTATGCGATCGATGCGCTCAGAAAAAAGTAGGTAGCTAGCTAGCTAACGGTGATTACGTAAACGGCTGATGCAATCTTTAACTCTTATCTTTAAGTAGTTAACTTTTAAGATTTAGCACCAGAAAACCTAAAATAGTTCATAAATTAAACCCATAAATGCATTGAATATTTATTTTAACTTTGTAAGATAATTTATGCGAGTGAGAATTAAAGTTAACGGTAAATTGCTTGGTATGAACGATTTAGCTGGGCAGCTAATTTTAATTTGCTTATAGATTTGAACTAATTAGAAAAATATGAGATCTGCTCCCACAACGAAGCTTTACAGGGCTAGCACAGTTAAACTAGGAAAATAAGGAACGGGCAAACCTTCCTTTTGTTTTAAAATCCTCTTGCGGCACAATAATTAACGCTTATCGTGGTTCAAATAACACTGGCTGGTAGGTATCTTCTTGATAGTCCAGTTCTTGATTCTAACAGCAGTGAAGTGCGCATTCCTTTGTCCACGTAGCAACAGAAGTTCACGGTCGCCATTATGTTGGGTGTACTCCTCAGGTAAGCTCTCTCCAGACCAGGATCGCAGGATCGTCAATAAAGAAGACCAGGATAGTACTAATAACTTTATGTAATCACTATATTTACAATGTCGTATATGACAAATAAAGATGTAAGAAACGTGTGTTGCCGCTACGGTTGTACGGTGCAGTCTGACGCCCGAACGGGGTGGTGGCATGTGTGTGACGTATGTATGCGTGACGTCACTGTGGGCCCGGTACGTAAAAGGTTTGTTGGTTGCGCCAACAATTACTTACTAGAATAAATTATTATGGTATCTACCTATCCTTACCATTATCTAATTACAATATTCCTTGCGAGATCAGCATAATGTATTCGTGTCCATTCTGAGCACCCGGAAACTTATTTTATTCTTTGGAGCATGTACTCTGTGGCGGCATTCAAACAGTGTCAAATGTAGTGCGTGCGCGGCGCGGCGGCGACGATTGAATGCGATATCAATAGAAGCCGCCGGCGCGTGTATCTTGACCTTGTACTTCCGAATAGCTGCAAAATTTCTTTGACAGGTCAGTATTCGACCTTTGATGATGCCGACAACAAGACGCCGCGCACTATCAAATTGTCGATGGTCAAAACTATGGATGCACTGTTTTTTGTGGTATTGTTCGTAATTCGCATAAGTCCAATTTTCCAATTTTTTTTAATATATTTTTTGCGTCTCATAGAGTCCCTAAGCGTATACCCGAACTCCTATACTCTCTGAAACGACACTCATTCCTAACTGCGAGACGCAAAAGTCTCGCAGGCTTAGTCTTGTTCTTGCTCAAATCTTGCACGGTCAGTCTTGGTCTTGGTCATGCTAAAATTAGGCGGTCTTGTTCTTGGTCTTGGTCTTGCAAAAATGCAAGAACAAGAACAAGACTGCAAGACCAAGACCGATTTTGGGCAACACTACTCCTGAGGAGTGAGATGGCATTTCACGTTATCAGTAAAAAGGGTCTCCGCTTCTCTACACTACCACACAAAACACAACAGTATTATTTCACGTTGGTATTCTGTGAGAGCTGCCTCGTTGGTCCTTTATTCTTATAAGCGGTTGCTGATTATATTGGGTTGATTATGTTGGGTTGGATTCAGGGTTGGACTGCAATCAGTTATTTGGATTTTCCGTCAAAAAATTCACAGTAGTACCCTAAGTCAGCAAGTTGGTTGTGTTTCACGCCCATACCTTGGAAATCACTTAAAGCTGTTGGTCTTGCGCCTGATCTCTCTCCGATCATGTCAGATAACCGTCCCATTGGACTATTAGAGTAACAAAATAGAGAGCGTACATGTGCTTGCGCATACACTCGGACACTATAATCCTATCTTGTGCAGATGGTTAGTCTTCGTTGAGACTGGCTGCCGTGATCGGAATTCGGTCTGCAGGACATTTAATTATTCTATGAGAGCATGTTCCTCCCGCGGTCGAGGCGACCCATTCATTCCGCAACCATAATAGCTGCAGCATGGCTGTAGCACGTAAGTGATGTGTGTAGGTAATGTTTCAAAAAACAACAGATACATTTTATAATACAAAATCAAAGTAGCGTTAAGAATACTTGCAAATCTGTAGATGTGCACAATGGCAGTGGAACATAAGCTCATTTATCTATGTACTTACCCATCAAGCTCCCAGCTGAGGGTCTTCATAAGGAGTCTAGGTACGCACGTACCCATCATAAATTCCTGAACAACATGCGACGCCCCACGACGCAGTAATTGCGTCGCGGTCGTGGGGCGGCCTGGTTTTGTCGCCAAACCTCATTTACGGGAGCGTTAATATTGATACCATGAAAACTCGATTTTAAATATTAGCATTCTCATTATAAGTGACTCTGAAATTTATTCATATTCTCTTTCTTCTTCTTCCTCTTGATCTGTAAAAATGCACTGGTAGACATGAAATTCTCCTGCTTGGCGAGGGGATGAACGCCTGTGTGAGTATTTTACAACAACACGTAACGGTTTTTTTTATAGGATAGGGTGACAAACAAGCACACAGTCCACCTGATGGTAACGGGTTGCTACGGCCCATAGACATCTATCCTCGATTACAAATCAAAATGCAGATGCTTTGTCACCCGAGAGGACTAAGATGGAATGCATCGTTTCCAGTAAAAAGGGTATCCGGTTCTCCACACTCACCATACGAAACACAGCAGCATTAAGCTACTATTTTACGCCAGTATTCTGTGAGAGCGTGGTCCTTCCCCGGTCGAGCCGACCCATTTGTGCTACAGCTATACTACTAATATAACTGCAGCATGGCTCTTCCACGTATAAACAAATATAAAACGGTAAATATATAAAACACAAGATTTTTGATTTCTTTAAACCTATAAACTCTTTTTGTGTATTATTTTAATGAGAAACATGTATGATTTACATGTTGCGATCTACTCCGCTTCACAACTTTTTAAATCATATTATTGTATTTTGACCAATGAAGTATAAAGTATTTTCCCAGGTCTAAGGAGGAAATTTGATTTTTTTTGCCGAATAATGTAAGTAGGTAATTTAATTTTAAATCTTTAGAGGTAAAAACATTATAATCACCAAATTTTTTATAAGAATTTTAAATACATTCGAAGACCAGAAGTACGTACCATAGTCCCTCCCACTGCCGGCTACACACTCAGCCAATTTATATCGTGAGAGGGCAATTACCAACGCTTCCCGTCATTTGATATCTGAACGTTATTTGTGAAAATTATTTCGTTGAGCGCTTCGCCTTGTGCTAAATAATAAAAAGAATCCACACGTACGAAGTGACTATTTTTTGCGAGTATTGTTGGTAGGGGATAATAAAATATAGTACCCGGAGCCCTTTTTATGTTAAATGCTAGGTTACTGATTATGTATGCTATCATGCTATCGCCAACGCTATTTCTTCTGCATATCAATGATATGTTGCAAACCCGTAACATTAATTGCTATGCAGATGACAGCACTGGTGAGGCTCTTTACACCGGTCGAGCCAATATTTCTCGAGAAAACGTCTCCGAGTACCGGGGCAAACTTGTGTCTGAAGTCGAGTCTTTGCTGAGCAGAGTCTCGGATTGGAGCGACTAAATCTAGTCCAATTTAACCCCCAGAAGGCACAAGTTTGCGCGTTAACCCCTAAAAAGAACCTCTTTGTCGCATCTCCTCAGTTTCAAGGCACTACCCTTGTTGCCTCACCCAGTATTGGAATCCTCGGCGTCGACATATCGAGTGACGTGCAGTTTCGTGGTCACTTGCCAAATTGGCCTCTGAAAAGCTTGGCGTGCTCAGCAGAGCGGGACAGTATTTCATGCCGGCACACCACCTGCAACTTTACAAGGCGCAGGTTCGGCCGCACGTGGAATACTGTTCCCATCTCTGGGCTGGGGCTCCCCAATACCAGCTCCTTCCACTTGACCGCATCCAGCGCAGAGCGGCTTGAATCGTCGACGACCGAGTGGTTTCTGATCGGCTCGATTCACTGGCGCTGAGAGGAGATGTTGCTGGGGAATTGTTCGGATTAATCCCAGCCGCCAAATTTCGTGAACGCACTACGCGGCAAACGTCCCGATACCATCCACACCATCTGGATGCTTGGCGGTCCACCACTGTACGTTTCAAAAGGAATTTTCTTCCGCGTACAACCTCTCTGTGGAATAGTTTACCACCGGCGATTTTTCCGAACAGATACGACCTGGGGACCTTCAAGAAAAGAGCTTACTCCTTTCTAAAGGGCCGGCAACGCACCTGCAATTCCCCTGGTGTTGCGGTTGATCATGGGTGGCGGTAGTCACTTAACATCAGGTGAGCCGCATGCTCGTTTGCCCCCTCTTCTATAAAAAAATTCTTATTTTTTAAATATGTCAATATTATTTTCGATTCATATCACGTTGTTGAGGACTCAATTTCTTTTATTTGATTATTAATTTGCTCATGTTTTTTTGTTCTTGAAATATTAAAGCATTGTAAGCGACAGTAGTCTATTGCGCTAGTTAGGTAGGTGTGTAGGAATATCAAACAAAAATTCACATTTTATTTATGTTTCAGCGAAATTCTAAATGCATACATGCTCTTCTAGTTACGAAGATGCAAGATTTGTCTGAATGATTGAACCCCTATCACGTTCTATCATCTTAGTAATTTTTTGCATGGATATAGAAGCAACCCTTCGTCTGAAATGCCACCACCGCTGGCACCCTAATTAAAGGACATCGCGCCCGGTCTCCCTTCTATTATCACACATTTTTCTCATGCAATTCAGTAAAATGATGGTACTTGATGACCCATAAAGCTTCCTGTTAAAGCGATACCCCGACCAAAACCTTGCAAAAGTGCGTTTTTCAGAGACTATTATCTCATTATTTATGAAAACTAAGCTACATCTAAAAGCACATAATTAATGTTCGATGTCCTATCATCACATTCCACGTCGTCTAATTTGTCTTTATAAATACATTTAAAATCAACTTTTAAAAATGACTAAAATTATTGATTACATGCATCTGTTGCTAAAGCCAACGCTCTAATTATTTGAGGATTACACTAATGGATAGATAATTTTTCTTAAGTTCGCTTTTCTTTTTTAATTGAAATAATTCCAACAATTCGGGCGTATTTATACGCTATATATTGTAGCGAGAGCGCGTGGATTGTATAGGACTGAATGCTCAAGGTCGTTCGCTAGGGGAAACGTCTTAAAAGCAATATATAATTTAGAATTAGAAGTTAGTTTAACACAAAAATAGTTATGTTAATAAATAATAATTTGAATGCAGATTTTGCTTTTAAAAGAAGGTTAACATTTTAATGTGTTACCAAAATACAATTACGTTGACGCTGTCTGACAATAAATTACAAAAAATTTGAAGTAGTCGCAATTTAAATAATTTATGTATACATATTTTCAAAACGTATACACGAAAAATAAAATAGTAAACGAACTGAAAAACGTAGTATTTCATCCTGATATTTTCCTGTGCTTGTGCAAATTTCGCTTAGAACGGTAGTTCACCCCACAAAATATTATTTAAATTTGCTACTATAAGTAGTACGTAAAAGGCTTAGCATTTAAAACTAGTGGGAAGTTGTTGGGCAGGTTTCGGTTGGCCTGTAGGGTCAATCGTATTTTTTTTAATTTCAATAGCCACGCAAAGCATCCTTGGTAGTGAACGTTGTTCTTTTGCGTGAATTTTCGATTTATCAAATCTGATGTAAGGAGTGTAATGGCAGCATAATAAAATTCACTATCCCATATCATTCAGTGAGTGTCGTATGAGGCGATAGGGGGAAATTGACACAAGAGACGGGCAGCAGTGTATTCCGGATTAAAACATGAAGTAGGGAAAAGCTGCGGTTGCGAACCCACCTGCCAAGCCCCCGGATTATCTAATCAACTATAGCTAATATCCCACCTGTGAGACAATCTGTGAGGAGTCCTTTGTTCAGCAGTGAACTTTTGATATGCTATCATAATGATGATCGTAATGAAATCTTATGTAATGGTGAGGACGATCCTGAAATTGTCATATGTTAAATTCACGAGCTAATATCGGGTGCAGTTGTACCGCATAATATTTTCAGTCTTCAGTAACGTACACACGAATTCACAAACTTTTAAGCGTCAGACAAGTAAAAAATAACGTAGTAATATTGTTGTGTTATTGTTTTTTTATATATAGAATGCAGTTAACAAACGAGCACACAGTCAACTGGATAGTAAGTGGATGCTGTGGCCCATAGATGTCTACATTCATCCTCGATTAAGAATCAAAATGCAGATGAGTTGTCACCCATGAGGACTAACATGGAATGCCTCGTTTCCAAATAAATACGATCTCCTGTTTTCTATACTTACTTATGAAACGCAGCAGCATTAAGCTGTAGTTCACGCTAGTATTATGTGAGAGCGTTATCCTGCCCTGGTCAACAACCATCAACCAACAACCATCAACCAACAACCATAATATAGTTGCAGCGTATCTCTTAATCTAAATGTTTCGTAATAATTATTTAGGTATACAAGGCTTGTATGGTTCTGAACACTGTGGTCATAACAACGTAATATCCGATTCTTTGTAAATGAGGATTAATGATGTAGGCCTCTCTTTCATGATGACTAACACCTATGTATATCTCTCCGGGGTAATAATTATGTCGAGCACGCACCGACGAAAATCTCTTTTAGAACCAACCAACCTTTTGCACAAATTCACATTATAAAAAAACAATTCCCCTTAATTTTTGGGCAAGACGCGCAGAACTCAAGGCGTGCTTTTCTGCACAGCCTCCATCTAAACCTGCGCCACGCATAGCCCTTAATGTTTTGAAAATATTACTTTAAAATTAACTGTCGTCGTAGTTGTAATAAGATTATAAAGCTGACAATATGACAATATTGTGGCGTTGTAAGAATAACCACTACCCCATGTCGTTTCCTTGGTGTCAACTACAAAATGGTAACAACTAAAAAATAAAAACTGCAGCCGCAAATCAAAGTGACAACTATGGCAAGAATCCCTCCTCTGAGGCAATATAACGTATGGGTAAGTTAATATGAAACATAAAAAAAACAATGGGGAACTCCCAAAAAAGTTTTGCTGAATTTTTTTTCTCGCATTTACAAATATATACTATGTAAAAATAAATCGTTTGAAATGTTTTCTTCAGCCTTACTGCTGCAGAAAGTCAGGAATTAAAGATATTCCAGTTTAATCGAAATTCATATCAGACTAGGTTGCAAAAAAAACAATTGCTATTAGTCAATTTAGTTTTAATTTATCCAAGATGATTTTTCCACACTTCGATAGACCAGCTTGATTTGATTAAACTTAGTAAATTATTTTATTGATATCAATATGGTGACATAAGTAGATGCTTAATAATTCCATCAACAATTTTTTCGCTCTTATTCATTAACATCATTTTAGCACTGAGAAAATAAAAGAAATAGTTAAAACTGTTTGGATTTCTTTTCTTGTTTTTCAGTAGATACTGGATCTTTTAGAAGCTAATCTATGTCCATTCAGAGATAAAAACTTTTTCAATCATCCATTTCTTTAGCATTAGTAAGGCAGTTGGTGCATTTATTTCTTAAAAAGGACTACTAGAATTTATTAAGACTTTTTCTTCCAATATTTCTAAAATAAGATAAAACTGGTAAAAATAGCTTTCTGTATATACCGGGCAACTTTCTGACACCTATACAAACATTTTTAAAACAAATATCCTCTCAATAGCGTCGTGTGATGGCTCTCTCTCTGCAGGGTAAACACGGTATTGAATAACTTTCCGCCGCTCGTGTCATCTGAGTCG
This sequence comes from Parnassius apollo, assembly GCA_907164705.1. Lineage (NCBI taxonomy): Eukaryota > Metazoa > Arthropoda > Insecta > Lepidoptera > Papilionidae > Parnassius > Parnassius apollo. Next base: position 17,737 of record CAJQZP010001529.1, read on the forward strand.
TCGTCAGAAGTTAGCCTCTGAGGCGTAAACAGTATCTTCCTAATAACAGCACAAAGTGATAAAAAAATGGTTGCCAAACTGGCTGCCAAGCGTGACAACTATGGTAAATCATGGCAAACAATGAGTCTGATTAAGTTAATTTGTTTAAAATTGAAATAAAAAAAATATTTATTATATTTTTTACTTTGTGACAGTACAGACTTGCAGTTTTATTTGTCACGAAAAAAATTCTAGACGTTGTAAGCTTTCCCGCGTAGACAGAGAAACCTGTAGACAAAGCGATATCTTTTATCGCAGTCACACAAGAGAAAGAGCAACTTACGCCGATGTCGTGTAAAGAAATGAGAAAGAACGATGAGATTTTTTGTTTCGCAGAGCGTGTCACGTTTTTTAATATTTAGCAAACCACTTTGCTAAATAAAGTTTGACAGCTAACGTGTAGCGTGATAAATTCTTTGTATAAAATACTGTTTTACGTGTTTTATGATAAGTATTTCATATTATATTTTGTTGTGAACAATTAAGACGTAGTATTCCAACCATTTTTATTTAAACATGGTGCGGTGTAGTGTATTAGGGTGTAAAAGTAATAGTGAAAGGAAAATGGCGGGGTTGTCTTTTCATTCGTAAGTATACCACTCTATCGGTTACTAGGCAGTCTGTAACATTTAATAAAATACATACATTGTGTATAATGTAATCTAGACGTAAATTTATCGTTAAAAAAGTACAAAAATAACAATTGCAAATTTTAACCTAAAATCTTCGGTGTGGCCAACTTTTCTATAAATTATCACCCACTATTATAGGAAATAATAATATCTGCATACCGAAGGTGTATTATCCTAAGTCCATTTTTTTTCGACATTCACTTTGTAATGTCATTGAAACAAAAAAATAACGATCTACTTGGTGGTATAGTATTTTTAAGTCCAACTAAAAAAACTACATGCTTTCGAACTCGTTAACATGTTTTAAGTCCAGGTTAATTCAAAGGTATACAATCTGATCTGGATTTATGCTTTTGTTCCGCTCAATTATCAAAAACGAAAGCATCCTAAGTCCAAATAAGATGAGAAGTTTGTTAATGAACGTAAGTTGCACTTTATTATTTGCATTTATTTATTGTATTATGTAAATTGTGCCTTTGGCTGCGCTTGAAGAGGGTGTTCCAAGCACATCTCAAGATGTACCAAATTCTATATGCCAGAATAATTTACAACAAATTCATACTTAATAATCTACCAAAAAAAATAAAAGATCGCAATAGAAGTACAATAGAGCAGACAAGAAAAAAGCGAATAAGAAATGATCTTAAGTTTACATGAACAAAAGTGCTGCATGTAGCACGAATTTTCGCATGAAATGCAGTACTAAAATATTCCAGCAGAATAAGAAAGAGATATTTACTTTTATTGGGATCCAGAAAAAGACTACAATGTTAAGAGGTAATTCATAGTATCATGTGTCCAGTCCAAAACCTACAACAAGACAAAGACTGAGATCAGGAGATGAATCTAAGTTAGGATCAAATACTTTAGTGTATTCTTTTGTTGTTAATGGTATAACAACAGCAATCTGTAAGACAATGTTTCTAAATTTCCCAACAAGTGGTTAAGACTGCTTAAGACTGAGATAAGAGGGATGTATTGTTGAAAGTGACAAAAGAGGGAAACATAAACCATCTAACTAAACGGATCCTGAAATTATTAAATCTGTTATGTCCCACATTTCATCTCTCCCAAAGTATAAATGTCAATACAATCGTGAGAGATCAAAGAGACGTTATTGAACGAATGTACGATCTTTACAAATTACTTTATACTTGTGACGATTGCGATATGTTTTCAGCAAAACTTAAAGGGATGTAGGATGGCACTGAGAAACAACTTCTGTAAATAGAAAAAGATTTACCTTTAATTATTGAAGCTGATAATAGGTACAAACATAAATCGACAGGATATGTCTGAATCAAAATACAGACCTAAAATGGGGTTAATTTCTATAGGAGAAAACTTTGGATATTAAATTACAATATTTATGATGGTTCTGACAGTTCTGCATTTCTATTTATGTGGGATGAAACTAAAGCTCAAAGGGATGGAAACAAAATAGCTTCAAGCGTCTTAAACTGGGCATCTAAAAATGTACCAGGATCAGATATTGAACAAATGACCATATCAGTTAGTGACCAGGTCAGATAACTGTTATGTGCAAAATAAGAATATTTATGTTGTCATGCGCATGTTTTTCCTTCTTAAAAAATTTTCTCCGTTCAAAGTTATAGAACTAAAAGTTTTATTAAAAGGACACATACATATTTAAGCAGATACTGTACATGCCAATATTAAGAGAAGATGTAAAAACTTACCTACACTTATAATATTAACACCTTGGGACTGGCAACAATTTATTCCGCTATGTTTTTACAAATATACAGTCAACAATATGGAACTTGAAGATTTTAAAATTTTATGATTTATTATTTACTAATGGTCCTTTTATTAATAGAAAAGTAAATATTGATAAGGAACCATTTCAAATTTCAAAGTCAGTTACTTTGCAAGTTAGAAAAGAAAACTGGGTATTTATTTTATAAAAATTCATTTGATAATCATTAATTTTAAAATGACAGACTTAAGGCGTCAGAAGAGGAAGGAGTTGAATTTTCCAGGAAGTTTACAAAATATGAACCAAAACTTAATTCCAATTTCAGCCAAAAAATATAAAGATACCAAGATTTACATTCATATTGAATTGCCGTCATATTGTCATGACTATTATAAAAAATTCCACAATCTTCCACTGCATCGGACTTTCCCGACGACGATAATGCTTATGAATAGTAAACAAAACTTGTGATTAATGAAACATGATTTTCATTGTGCCTTGAAAATCAGGACTTAGGATGTTCTTTTATTACATGTAACTTATAAAAAATTATCTTTAGTGTTTAGAGGTAGCATATCCCAAGTTCATTATTTAATTAATTAATTACATTTTTATTAATATCTTATTGTAATCAAAAACTACTTTTAAACAACAAATAAATTTTTATTTACAATTGTGTAGTAATGTTCAAATTGAGACTTAAAACGTGTGCACTGAACAATTAGCTTAATGTGACTTATGATCATTTGCCTAAGGTGTACAGATATGTATTCTGCAGTGTCTATTAATTAAATATCTGAAAGATTGAATGGTTTGTTGCAGTTTTCCTGAACATGATAATTTACATCGGAATTGGATTGTAGCTACAGGACGAACAGACTGGACACCAAAACCGTCATCAAAAATTTGCAGCAGACATTTTAAGGATAAGATGTTAATAAAAAAGAAGAAACTTACTCTGCTATTACCTTATGCTGTACCAATTCCGGTAAATATTCAGTTAATGACATATTCATACTATTTAGTACAATTATCTTGCTTGTTACAAACATTATTTTGTGAATTTTAATAGCAATAAATGACTGAGACAGGCTTCTTTAGACTCTGAACGCGATTCAAGTTTTAACAATCAATATTAAAACTTGAATCTTGTTCAGAGTTTAATATACCAAGAACTTTAAATTCAATTTTCTGTAAAATGCATCTTTCTACACCTATTTTGTATTAATTAATGTTTTAAAGATAATTAACTTTTAGGAAACAAAAGCTTGTATTCCAACATCTTCCTCCATCAATTTACATTAAAAATCACTTATGGAAATTGATAATAATTTATGCATTCATGTAAGTAGGTAAACAATATTAAATAAAAATAATATTATTTTTCCTCGACCCAATACTGAATTAAAGGGTTAAGTGGACAAAGGTGTAAACTATCAAAAAGTTCTAAACAACTAATGAGCCTTTGAAAATAATAAATAATCAAACGAACTGAGGAACTGAAGCATATAGTTTTAAAATACAATATTAGTATCAATACTTGGATAGATTGATTATTTTATATATTATATTGAAAAATAGGTTATTCTATGCAAATTTATTTAAAAAAAAAACAATGAAAGTATGTATATAATACACCTTTGTTTCCTACAAACCATATTAATTAGTTAAGAAGAACTTACAATGGCTCTAAGTGGTAAAAAATAAAAATAACATTATTTATATGAAATAGTATTATTATTTAAAATAGGTATGCCACATGTTCTTACATACTATTTATGTGTCCTGTGGCCATCTCTAATGATATAGATACCTTTATTATAAAACCATATTTGCCTTAAATAAAATGCTTTTGATATGGGAATTTTAGGTAGAGGCTGAGTTTGTTGTATGTCAAAAGTGATTTTTTTCCACTAATACACATCTCTCTTTGATGCCATGGTAGAGCCATGCTGCAGTTATATTAGTATTATAGTTGTAGCACGAATGGGTCGGCTCGACCGGGGAAGGACCACGGTCTCACAGAATACCAGCGTGAAATAGTAGCTTAATGCTGCTGTATTTCGTATGGTGAGTGTAGAGAAAATCGGAGACCCCTTTTACTGGTAATGAGAGGCATTACATCTTAGTCCTCACGGGTGACAAGGCATCTGTATTTTGATTTGTAATCGAGGATAGATGTAGATGTTTATGGGCCGCAGCAACCACTTACCATCAGGTGGAGTGTGTGCTCGTTTGTCACCCTATCCTATAAAAAATATCATTATCGAAAGCTTGATCAAGGGATGTTATGAAACTAAAACTGTTGCAGATTTGACATACAAATTAATAATTTCAAATTGCTGCTGCTGTCGACCTACTGCCGTCGACTAGTGGTGGTCTAAAGCCAGTTGAAATAGTAAACCTTCCAATTTCCAATCAAACATCAATAGTAAGTATTAGAATCAGAAAATGTTGTGTCTGTAGTAACAAAGTTATGATTATAAAATGTTTTTTGGGTTTTAGGACAAGACTCCAGAGTACACTCCTCGAACGTTGCGAAAGAAATGGAAACACTCAGAAAAAACTATCGTCCGAACGACTTAAAAAATTAAAGACTCTTCGCGAAAAAAGTAGGCGTTTATCAAAAAAAGTAGCTAAACTAGAAAATATTGTTGCAGAACTTAAAAAAAAGTCTTTGATAAGTGAAGAAGATGGGGATTTATTGGAATCTGTTGACCCTACTAATAGAGACTTCTTGAAAAAAATGTTGAACCCCGCCTCCAGTGGTAGAAAATATTCACCATCTTTACGCAAATTCGCCCTTTGCTTGCAATTTATAAGTCCTCGGGCTTACAGGTACGTACGACAACAATTTAACACTTGTCTGCCTCATCCATCCACACTTACCACATGGTACAAAAGTGTAGATGCAAACCCAGGATTTACAACAGAATCATTAGAATGCATTAAATTAGTGGCAAAGAACAAAAAAACCGTACTGTATTGTGCAGTAAGCATGGATGAGATGGCTATAAGGAGGCACGTCCAATGGAATGGAACAAAATGTGTAGGTCTGGTGAACTAGTAGCTGGTAGCTTTGGATGGTCACAATGTAGCTGAAGCTAGGGAGGCATTGGTGTTTATGGTGACATTTATAAATAGTGCATGGAAGATGCCTATCGGTTATTTTTTATTGATGGCTGTACAGGCGAACAAAAGGCAACATTAATTAAACAATGTATGGGTTTGTTAGTAGATTGTAGTGTTAATATAGTCTCCCTAACTTTTGATGGCTCTCCCACCAACTTTTCGATGGCTAAAAACTTAGGTTGCAATTTCGATGAATTGAAAGATATTACTTCGTATTTTCTTTGTGATAAACAGCACATAGTTATATTTCAGAATCCAACTCATATGCTGAAACTTGTCAGAAATACACTAGGTACGAAAAATGAATTAACAAATCTGCATGGTGGAATCATTTCATGGCATTTTATAGAATTGCTTCATAATCTGCAAGAAAGGGAGGGTCTCCATCTAGCTAACCGTCTTAAAAATCAGCATAATATTAATTTTTCAAAACAAATAATGAAAGTTAAGTTGGCGGCACAAACATTCAGTAATTCCGTGGCAGATGCGATAGAATTTTGTGACAAACAATTAAATTTTCAAGAATTTTCGGGTTCCGAGGCTACTGTTGACTTTATAAGGAAAATTAACAACTTATTTGATATTTTCAATAGTCGGAATCTGAATATGTATGGTTTTAAAAAACCTATCAATAGTAAAAATGGCGATAGCATTCTAGAATTTGTCAATATAATGGATATCTACATCAGAGGTTTGCAATTAGAGAAAACCAATATTGCAAACAAATAGGAAAGTTGGATTCATTGGTTTCTTAATATGTATACAAAGTCATTAAAAATTGTATGCTGATATCATAGTAACGGGTACCTAAACTTAATTTTTTGCCTATATACAAACTTAGCCAAGATCACCTGGAGTGCTTCTTTAGCTCGATACGATCAAAGGGCGGCTATAACAACAATCCAACAGCCTTTCCATTTCAAAGCGCCTACTTTTGTAGGCGCTTTGGTGGTGGTGGTGGACTGGTGAAACGGGAACACGGGGAAATAAAAGGTATTGAGTCAAGAAACTGTATACCTCTAGAGGTTATAAAAATTTTAACTCACACAGAAGTGCGATACGAAAATAAAATTAATATGTACTGCACTCAAGATCTCGAAGACTCGATTAAGGATTTTCCCCCTAATAATAATTTCTTGGTCGATGATGACCACGATTATATTTTTTAACCCTTCAAAACTGACCACCTATACTGAAGAAATTATTTCATATATCGGTGGGTTTGTAGTTAGGAAATTAAGAAAAACTCTAAAATGTGAAGATTGTCTGCGACCTCTTATTAGCGACAAATATTTATGTCTTATATTTAAAAAAGATAAAGGTGGCCTTATTTATCCTTCACGCGATGTTATTAAAGTATGTACGTTGACAGAAAGAATATTTAACATACATTCACATAAAGAAGTATCATTCTTTGCAGAAAAAAATCTATTACCGAAACTTATTTTAACTACTTTCAAACGATGCCAGGATGTATTTACGACAAATCATTTTGAAAGTCAACCTTTTATTGGAAACCACAAAGTTTTACTTATTAAGGCAATTTCCATTCACTATTTTGAACTGCGTATACATCACGCCACAAAAAGCATTTGAACCCAAGCAAAAAATTAGGAACCTTCATACGAAGCTTGTTTTGTTTAAAGGACAATAATACTCGACTCCACCGAGTCAGTAATTCATTCTTAGGCCGATGTATACGCTTTTACCACAAATTCCCAGAAAATATACAAAATTTGATGTTGCAGTCAATTCGACCGTATCTTTTTTTATGTGTGTTACCTCAGAATATTATTCTAACGATTTTTATAATTCTTTTTTATTTGGAAGCTGGTGCTTCTCTTGTGATCTCATATAAGTGTGATCAAGATCTGACTTTGAGTTATCCTTAATAATGCGCATTTAATTGACGTTGATGATGTTCTCGTTTTGTTTATATCAAATTTATATGAATGCAAAAATTTTAATTTTACACTTCTTGTTGATATTTTTAGTAACGTAACTAAATGTAACTGTATATTGAAAAGCTATAGTTCCATTGCTCATGTCTGATATGGAAGAGAGCCGTAGTAGCTAAACACTTGCTGTCAATTTCATAGTACCCGAGCAATTCGGGTTCGATCCCCCTGGCTTTAATAAAATCGTTTATTGCAATTATAGCTGCTGATTTACCAAACGCTGAACACACAGCGATGAAGGAAAACATCGTGAGGAAACCCGCATGCCTTAAAAACTTAAGTTTTTTAAAAAAAAACATTTGTTATTTCAAATATTTTTTAAGTACGCACACACTTATTGGGGCAGTTCAGTCGAGACTTTTGCCCGAAAGTGGAACTTATAATGTCTGCAATTTTACTTTTAGCTATAATTATCTGGGCGACCTACATAATAGTATGTAGAATCCACTCAATTTAAAGTAAATAAATTCCTCACTTGAACTATCAAACAAAGTTCTAAAACTTTGTTGAACTAAGTTTGTATAAAAATGGTTATTATAATATTAAGGAATTTATGGAAGACAATAACCCCCGAAAAGAGTGATTCCTTCCTCAGAGACCAGGGTCAATTCGCCAGACTCTCCAAAACCTGTTACGACACAGGCTTCAAATATGACCGTGCTAAACCTAACATTCTAAACGAACTTCAAGTAGTTTAAAACTATTTTTGTCGTAGAACTACGAACGCGCCCTGGTTCATCCGAAACGCTGACTTTCACCGAGAATTAGAGTTCCCCACAATCCAACAATTTCTAAAATCACTCTCTTAGAACTTCTTCAAAGTCTCAGAGTCTCACTCAAATCATCTTATTCGTAGGCAGCTTCCTATGCAGCCCCACTTCCTCTCGCTATCGAGTTCGACCGAGAAACTCTCTCGCCCCCCCCCCCAATAAGCTTTCGGCCGACCTGGACTGCCTCTTGGCGGCTCAGGCCGAGTCTTCTGTCCAAGGTGGTGTTTAGTGGGTAGGCACTTAGATTTTCATAGTGAATCCCACATAACCACGCAGCCGGCTGCGTGGTATGCTAAGAGCATTCACCACCTCCCTCCCCCGCTTCCCGGAGGGTAGCCCTTTACATAGTTTCTGGGCGCAAAAAAAAAACCGGCGTCGGCATTCGCGGCAGACTAGCGCTCCAGAAGAAAAAAAGATCCCTCAAGCTCCCTATTAGGCATTAGATTAGGCAATAAAATAGAGAATAGATTATAATTAAAAACTGCCGCATTTTGTAAATAGTTAATAAATTAATGTTAGTTCATCGTACTACCTTTTAATTAATACAGCCCTTAGCAATAATAAATAGCAATATGTTACGGACGGCGAGTGAGCAACCGCCCGTCACCCCGCGTACCTCATCCCGCATCGACACGTCTCCTTCACCCTGCATAAGAGCGAGGCCGCGACCGCGAGTGCTTACACAAACTCAAGAACAACAAGCAAGAAGACACTTCAGGCTCCTTATTAGGTCACATTGGACGTCAGATTAGTGATAGCTTGTAAGACTGCCGCATTGTGTAAATAGTTTAATAAATTTACTTTTGTTTTTTGTACAATCTTTAATTTAACTCAACCCCTAGCAGTTTAAAATAGCAATAAATTCTCTCAGTAAATAATTAGTCTTATATATAACACAGTAACAGCACAGAATAAATAATTTTGTTGCACTCCCTTGATGTCGACTGCTTGCAGACGTTTAATACCCTACATAGTTATTATTAATCAGATAAATCACGCACGCAAGCTAAATAAAATTTTAGCGCTGCGCACGAGCGTTCATATTAGGTACTTTGCATCTTTTCCCCTTCCTACGCCATGGCGGACTTCGTGGTTATTAAGGACTAGGCAACTACTTGCCATCAGGTGGACTGTGTGCTCGTTTGTCACCCTATCCTAAAAAAAATTATGTCACTATGTGACCATCTGCTTAACAAATAATTTTACCTAATAACAACTAGCGATATCTGGCGAGCGTAAGATTATTAGGCCTAGTTGCGATTTTGAGGGTTAATTTAGCACGTGTTTGGCGGTGAAGGAAAACACCGTACGATAACCTGCATGACTGCGAATTTAAAACAAAATAGAAATCATATAGACCGCCGATACGCATTTGGGCATCGCGGTGGATACTTCCTTACCCTAAAAATCCTCTTAGAAGTGGATGGAGACCTGTTCCCAGCATTGGGACGTATGTACAAAAGCTGTAACTTTTATTAATTTTATTTATAAATATTGTTGTATTAATATTTTTATTGTTTTATATTTCTTTATTTTACGTAAGATTTTTAATATATGTTCCCCCCCGCTCCATTTGTCAGCAAAGGTAAGAAAAAATTTAAAGCCCTGAGCTTGCTTACATAATACTAAAACGCTCCCTTTCTTTTAAACTTTGTCGTCAAATTGAAAAGGATTTAGCGCATTGAAGCAATTGATTGTTAATCAGCGCTGTGGTGGAATCCGGGAAATCCCGGGTTCGATTTCTGACAGCGACAATTTAGAAGTTTATAATTTCTTATAAACTATTTGTGTTTATTTTTATTTATACGGTTTAATATTAAAAACTGCAATGTTAGCCCGCTTTCATCTATGACTGCTTCATCGCCATTCACCAGGCGCAATCGCAGTGAATACCATAAATCAGAACAACTCAATACTCAAGAACAATTTGTATGTAGTATAGGTATTAATAAGAATCACTAACCTCTCCAATTCCAAGCTAATTTTCAAAGGTGATTTGATTCTACATTTAATTAAGTGGAATATAGGAGCAGGCAATAATATTCGCACAGAAAAATCATATAGTGATGTTGCACCATATTAAAAGCACATGTAAGTAAGTACTTATTAAGCTTATAATATGTATTAATATATGCTCATTTATCTATTATTTATGCAAACTTCTATTTGCGGATCTCCTTCACCAAAGCATAGAATAAATAATATGTAGTGCTTGCTACTCGTACGTTACCAAGGTTTGCCTGGAAGAGATCACCGTTAAGCGATGAGGTCACCTAATTGTACATAAATTTATACTTTGTGCGCAGTAAAGAGATTCATTCATATTGCGAAAGGTAATAAAATAGATAAGGTATTCTGACTGATCGAATGAACATATTTTTGCTACTATGCGAATTCTGTGCCCAACGCATGCAACGTGCAAGGTCACTCGTCGCGAATTGCGATTTAATAAATCGCTCGAAAGAAATAGGTAGGTAGTGTAAACAACAAATGAACCTGAAATACGATTCCTAAATGAAATGTGATTGTATTCTAATTAGTTAAAAATCTTGTAAACAAAGTTTTAATTTCAGTGCTTTGTGATAACTTAAAATATTTTAATTACAAAAGACATGTACGTTGCCTACTTCAATTTACCTAAGTAAATTTCATAAGTTACCTACGTAAATTTCAACTAAGTTTTGTAATAAAGTACTTAGGTATTACTTCTGTATTTAAATTATTACTTAATTCTTTTTGCTATAATTATTTATTTGACAAAAAAATGAAATTAATATACCTTTCATTATCCTTAGGTAACTTAAAAAATTATACATAATTGAAAAAAATCAATAAACCTCTACTAATTGATAAGAGAAATATAACGAGAATAACAAATTATACTATATCTATCTCATCAACATCATCAGATGATGATGTTGTGACCAAGATTAAGAAATGAATGCTTTGGTGGTTTGGTCATGTAGAAAGAATGAATGAGGAAAGAGTGACAAAGCAAATTTATATGGCAGATGTGAACTTCAGAGTCGGTAAGGGACGCCCTAGACGAAAGTATCGACTAAATTGGCGATATTTTGAAAATGAGCTACATTAGAAGTACTCTTGACCAACGAGCGTGTACGCGTAGATATTTGGATGTAAAGGAGGCGAGAGAGATATGTCAGGACCGTGCCAAATGGAAGTCCGTAGTCACTGCCTACCCCTCTGGGTGACAGGCGTGAGTGTTTATGTTATATGTGTATATCTATCTATCTTCTATACTAAAATAAAACTCTAACACGACGTCTGTCTGAACACGCATCACGTAAAAACCTTTGAACCGATTTGGATGGGACTTGATGTTATAAGGACGGAAATTTGTTGATATAAGGAGTAACTTAGGCTATTTTTATTTTAGGGTTCCGCGCAAAAAAAATCCACGCGGGTGAAGTCGCGGGGTTCTGAATAAAATTCATGTAAAACCTTCTCCGCCTACAAATCCGTCTAGCTGCAAACCACTGTCTTATTGATTTCTGTCACCAAATAACAGTACTGGCCCTACTGTGTTCCGGTCTGGAGGAGATAGAGAGCCGGTCCCCCCCCCCCCCATATTTACAGGCTGTGAGGAATTCCATCTTAGTCCTCAGAGGTGACAACGAATTTGTAGCCTGTTGTGCTTGATGTTTGTTGCAGATGCCCATGGGCTGCAGTAGCCGCTTTTTTGTCTGTCGTTTAAAATATAATCTGTTACATAAAAACTACGAGCACTTAACCCTAAAAAATTAATGTTTGTTCGTATTTTACGCGCCGTCTGCCACATTATTTAACTGATTGCGCTAAAACTTTGTAAATTTTTTGCTTGTACTTGCGCGAAGGTTATAGGTATAGTACAATTAAGTTACACTAGGTGGCGCGCGTATCGTACCCACAAATTATTTGAAAGTCGTCGTACGCAACAATTATAGTAGGTTCGAAGTTTTGCCATACACATATATTATTTTTAAATCACATTAATTTTTTTGAACTATTTTATCCTACAATTAAATACTAAACGCTGAAAAAATTACAAGTGTACCTATTTACGTAAACAGCGTTAAAAATACATCAATCGCCTACAACGCGCTAGCCCCGACTGCGTATTACACCCAAATTCACCCAAATCGCGATTTTAGGTAATTATTTCACGCCGGTTGCAAGAGTGACAGAGGCCTGCCCTGTATGCCTCGCGATTGTAGGTAATTATTTCACGCAGGTAGCAAGAGTGACAGAGGGCTGGTAATAGTTAGTTCAGTATTTTCTTTCTTCAAGATTTAAACACAACCTAAATAAATACAGTCCAATTAGCTCTCATTCATTTACACAATAGTTTCTTTAAGTTTATTAGTCAGATAGATATCATAATTTTTCTTCTTTCTTCACAAAAGTAAATTATAATGCAATTAAAAACATAACTTGTAAAAAAACCAAGTCTCGCAACTCAGTTCTTCTACCGTAAAAAGTTGTGAGATCCATGTAACACCAAGTCAAAAGTCAGGGACAAACTTGTGTCTGAAGTCGAGTCTCTGCTGGACAGAGTCTCGGATTGGGGGCGACTAAATCTAGTCCAGTTTAACCCCCAGAAGACACAAGTTTGCGCGTTAACCGCTAAAAAGAACCCCTTTGTCGTATCCCCTCAGTTTCAAGGCACTCCCCTTGTTGCCTCAGCCAGTATCGGAATCCTCGGCGTCGACATATCGAGTGACGTGCAGTTTCGTGGTCACTTGGAAGGGAAGGCCAAATTGGCCTCTAAAAAGCTTGGCGTGCTCAGCAGAGCAGGACAGTATTTCATGCCGGCACACCGCCTGCAACTTTACAAGGCGAAGGTTCGGCCGCTCATGGAATACTGTTCCCATCTCTGGGCTGAGGCTCCCCCAGTACCAGCTCCTTCCACTTGACCGCATCCAGCGCAGAGCGGCTCGAATCGTCGACGACCGAGTGCTTTCCGATCGGCTCGATTCACTTGCGCTGCGAAGAGATGTTGCATCTCTTTGCGTATTTTATCGCATCTATCACGGGGAGTGCTCTGAGGAATTGTTCGGATTAATCCCAGCCGCCAAATTTCGTGAACGCACTACACGGCAAACGTCCCGATACCATCCACACCATCTGGATGCTTGGCGGTCCACCACTGTACGTTTCAAAAGGAGTTTTCTTCCGCGTACAACCTCTCTGTGGAATAATTTACCACCGGTGATTTTTCCGGACCGATACGACCTGGGGACCTTCAAGAAAAGAGCTTACTCCTTTCTAAAGGGCCGGCAACGCACCTGCAATTCCCCTGGTGTTGCGGTGGATCATGGGCGGCGGTAGTCACTTAACATCAGGTGAGCCACATGCTCGTTTGCCCCCTCTTCTATAAATAAAAAAAAAAAAAAAAGTCTGTTAATTTATTCAGTTCCTACTTAAGGGTCCTTCTGTTTTAAGTTATTACGTAATTACCTAACCTAATAACATTTTATAGTGACCATATCAATGTTAAAAGTCTTTTATGTTTTAAATATATAGATTGACTTGGCCATAGCATGAAACCACAATGTATCTCACAAGTAATACGTATTATATTAAATTAGAATGCTTAATGCGATTGCCAAGTCAATCTATATATTTAAAATATAAAAGACTTTTAAAATTGATATGGTCACTATAAAATGTTGTTAGGTTAGGTAATTACGTAATAACTTAAAACAGAAGGACCCTTAAGTAGGAACTGAATAAATTAACCGACTTGGTATTACATGGATCTCACAACTTTTTACGGTAGAAGAACTGAGTTGCGAGACTTGTTTTTTTTTACAAGTTATGTTTTTAATTGCATCTCATTTCTTTTTGTATATAAGATAGTCTTAATTTTTTACCTTTCCAGTACCTTCTACTTTTTGAGTACCAACAACGTACCTATGTACACCTGTAATACATATACAAGTACACTGGTTCATTCACTGCAAATGTAACTTTGTAATTCTATATATTTATAAGGGATTACAAAGTTATTTATGCAGTTAGTGTATCTAGAAAACTGGACAGAAATTAACAAATGTTTTAGTTTTTCCTTGATTACTACTCTAAACACTAATTGAATCTAAATTTGAAGCTTCTATGTCTGCTAGAAGTGCCTTAGAGTTTTGATGATCGGTCAGTCAGTGAGTGACAAAATTAAGAAAGTTTAACTGGTTACAATTCTTAAACTGCTGGTTCAAATTGAAAGAAATTTGAAATATACCATATCTATACAATGCTTACTTGGTTACTGAAAATTCAGGCTTCTAGTTTTATTGACCACGACGTTATAGGGGGTCGAAAATGACCTGAATTGCTTCGAGAAAAAGATGGTACGGCCGTGCCGCTTTTTTACTCGACTTGGCGGGGCACTGCCGTGCCCCCAGATAAATAATTAGTCAAATACAGTCCACTTAGCTCTCCATCAATTACAATACATACCAATGATAATCGTTAATATCAGTGTTCTCTTTCAGGCTTACTTCACGTACTAATTTCTAATTTTATAGCTAGTTGTGGGGTAAATTTTTCCTCACACTTGTAACCCTAAATATAGTGACGTATTTTTTTGTCTCTTTTTGCGACACGCTATGGCGGAGTCTATAGGTTTCTCTGTCTACGCTTTTTTTTCCATGTGCCGGGATTTTGGTGTCACGCGTCTACTTTATCTATACGTTTCGTTTTTTGATGGTTTTATTTTTATTTCTGTTTTATTTTTGTCTAAAGAACTAAGTGTAAGTTAAATTTTGAATATTGGTACCTAATATATTTTATATTCAATAAAGGTAAAACGAAAAGAGTACAAAAGAAACCATATCTGCTTAAAATATTTTGAAATTTTGTTTTCAGAATTGATTGCTTCTGGAGCATAGAGTTTTTATCGTGGTAGCCCCTCATTAAAGTTTTTGATGCAACATAAATGCATCAATCGAGCACCGATTGACCAGAAAGGGAGTTAATTCTAATTTTATTTAAAAAACGTGGTACTCATGTACAATACAGAAATACTCGATATCGTAGGGTTAATATAAAAAGTAAAAGGACCCAATAATAATACAATTCGACCTTTAGGTAAAATTATGGTATTTTCGCTTAGTATTATTACGATATTATATACTACAAACTCCGACCGAAACTACTACGAAATCTGACCCTGGTAACGTCGTGTTATGTTATTACATTTGTATTATGACAGATGCGCTACTTTTTCTTGTATGAAAAAAGTTATGAGTAAAATATTTAGGTGGGCCTATCCTTCGTTTTGAAATCATTGATGTCACCCTAATTTAAGAAAAAAACATATAATGTGATAATTTTGCTCATACATTGGTGTGCAAGTATTTCAATAAGAGATTACTTTAAGGTGAGCTTTATTTAGGTACTATGCACCTGTTCATAATTAGTTACATCTATTTAACACTAACTTTACTTATAACCTGAAATTTTGTAAATACAAGCAGGATTTATTTTGTTTACGAATGACGTCAGGCAAACACAGCCAGATAGCGTTTCAATCTAACATACCGTGATAGCTCAAGGGAAAAGTGCTCGCTGTAAATTTCACAGTTCGCGAGTAAAAACGCAGATTTTAGTTTCGTCTGACATACAATCTTGAAATTTTTCACTCAAAATATATTCCACTACTGCAACGGATACCTGCACCGTGTAATGGCAGCGTGGGAGGAACCACAATCCCATATCATCCTATGCGTCCTGTAAGACCTGACAGAAAGGAATGAAGCAAGATATTGGCAGCAACATCTTCTTGATACAAAATAAATCAACCAAAACTGCGATAACCAACCCGCCTGCCCAGCGTAGCAACTATGCCGAATCCCTATTAAGCAGTAGGTACATTAGAAATCTCGTTGTTGAGCAATGAAATTTTGATAGAATGTAGTATATTAATATTGAAGAAACGAAAAGCATCCATTTTTTTTTATAAAATAAAGGTGATAAACGAGCATACAGACCACCTGATGGTAAGTGGACCTCTGAGGAATGTGATAGAATATCTCATTTCCAGTAAAAAGAGCACTAAATCTCTACACACACAATACAAAACACATTAGCATTAAGTTTCCACTTAACGCTGGTATTCTGTGAGAGCGAGGTTCTCCCCCTGTGAGAGCGAGGTTCTCACTCTGTCAAACCGAACCATTTTCGCTGCTACACAAAATGACTATCGCAATATTGGAGATTCCAAAATCCCATTTCATTCAATAAGAGTGGTATGCCTTTTGACAGCCACACGTTACAATTAAACAAGCAATACTTAGAAGCACTCGTTCGTCCTAGCCTACTTGCATGCTTATAATGCATAAGCTTATACTATAATACCAGAGGTAGGTTAAGATACAATTTCAAAGAAATGGAAAGAATCAACGGGCTAACCAGAACAGACCACCGTGTGGTGGCGTAAGGGAATACATTAATTCATTTCATCCTATAGGTATCTCAAGAGGTGACTACAAGAAATACCAGAAAGATTGTATGACTTCCCATTCATGACGATATAATCATCTCAATTACGCCAGGCGTAAAATATCCAGACAGGGAGCAGAGTCAAAAGTGTAGCAAGTCTGGTACTGCGATGGTCAATCCGCCTGCCAAGTGTGACAATTAAGGTAAATTATATATAATACAAGATACCGACTTCCAGTAGAATGTCCAGTGGACTTTACTGGCTGATAGAAAAGAAGAAAAGGGAGAATGATACTCGGAAAATAGTTACTTATGTCCTTTTCTGTAGTAATTAGAATTATAAGATTTTTGCCGCTTAGTAGAAATGGTAGTTCCCGTTGGAATATTATTCCCGGCTTTGCGGATCGATGAGACACGAAGGGGAGTCGAAGGGCGGAAGGAGTTCAGAACTATGCTTTGTGGCAATCAATGAGTGACTTCTTTAATAAGAAGTAGATGTGTCTTCTCTAATGTCTACTCTGACTACATTTAATACGTTGTTACGTATAAAAATCGTCTCACACAGAAATAGTATAATTTCATCGTTCTCTTTATGTTCGTTTTATAATATTATTTTGTGTTCCATATTCAAATGAAGATAACTTATTTTCAAAGATATCGTATTTACTTATGTACAAAGACACCATAGCATTTTACTCGAAATGGTATAATACTATTTATATTATAAGGGGTGTTGTTGTTTGAGTTTTGACGGCAGGAAAAATATACCGGTTGTTCGTTCCTTTGTATTATTTCTGCTGTGGTTGGGGCCCTTAAGAACGACTTTTATATTAGATTACATATTTTATAATTACATTTATTAATAAGTAATATTATGTATATTTCAAAAATTTCGTGGACAAGCTTGAAAAGTTTTGCTTAGTCAAATATAGCTTACCAATCTTTGTTATTCCCATATTCACCTTAAATGCTAATACTACATAACTTTATTTCGAATTTCAAGTTTTTGTAAATATATCTTATGTACTTTTAAAAGACTAGTAAAAAATGAGTTTTGATTAAAAGGAAAACAGATTTTTAATAAGTCAAAAATTATAAGAATCAAAAATAGGATCTAGTCGATAGTTTGAGGAGATAATTTCTTTTTGCTTCCTTTATTGTACAATAATTTCATATCATGTCATGAAGCAATATGTTAATTATATTATGTCACATAAATATTTATTTCATACTAAATATGGAAGCAACATTCTTGAAAACGCTGGTTTCACAGCCTCATATTAAGAACATAATATATTGGCGACGACTCCATATAACGCGAGTTATTTTATTTATTTTCTACATTATTTATTAAAATTATTCCTATTTATGTCTTTTTTATTGTTTGTTGTAAATGGCTTCGCTATACGCTATTGACGGGCTTATTCTTTATTTATATGTGTGCTTTATTACTTCTACAAATTTCAGAAGTTGTTTTTTCTAATTTCATTACGTCGATATTTTTATTTATTAATAATTATTTTTAATTATATATATATATATATTGTATGTAGTATTACTTTTACCTACTTTATTTATAAAAATCTGGTATATAATAAATCTGCGTAATTCTAGATAAATTCATATCCTATTATATTAAATGCTGTGTAATTTTCTAACAAAGAAAATATAAAAGGAAATATACGTTATTAAATCCAAAACGGTACTGTGGTGCATTACTAAAGATAAGAAAATTAATTTGTTAAGAAACACTAAAAATAAAAATGTGATTAATCTACATGGAACGCTCTTTCTCCCAAAATGTGTCCACCATCCACTCCCTACTGACATCACATCGCAAATTTCCTAAAAGAAATGCTTAATTTAAAAACTACAAAATAATCATTTTCCGCGTTGTGTGTCGTAAGAATCTTTCCTCACGGAGTTGCACATGGTTTCTTCTATAATAAAGAATACTTGCCATAATCTTCTTGGAGAAAGTGAAAGTGGAAGATTTTATTTTGTCACGGGGACTGGTTGTGGCCAACGTCGGAGGCCAACCGAGCACTTTTTCGGGGGCAAGGGGAGACTCTTGACCTCATTCTTTTATCCACAGGGGTTTTGGTTACAGAGTGGCGAGTCCTGGATTGCGTCAGCTCAAGCGATCTACGGCTCATCACATACAAGGTTGGAGGAGTAAACCATGCAAGGAACCCGGGGCCGGTGAGAGTGCCTGCCCGTTTTCGAGACTAGGGGGTTAATTGGGGCTTCTTTCGTGGTAATGTTCATATACGAATGCACCTTTAAACTATCTAACCTGTCTAATGGCTGTGTAACCTTTTATACACCCCGCATTAAAAGTTAGACAGCCAGCGATTGAATACTATAACACACGATAAAAGGGCTGTCAAACCTATTTTGTACGAGATTCCTTGTCGCCGGCGCACACATACAAGCAATTACGTCGCATTATAACTACTACAAACCCGATTCGTTGTTTTGACAGACTGAGTAAATTTACACATTTTAGACTTTTGATTAATGTTCAAAATCATCATTAAAAATCGTTTAAATTTGAATACATATTTGTATGTAAATAGTGTGCAACTTGGTATTTTCTAAATAATTTGCGTGCGAAATTTGGAAACGATTGTTACGTAAAAACACCTCTCGTGTTGATATTTGACATTTATACGTGTGAATTGACATGTTAGCGACATTTTAGTGGTTACACGGGCTCCGCCCACTCCCACGTTCTATTATGTATGTATTATAGTATTCTATGCAGCCGGCAGACTGTCTTTGTGCGCAGTTCACGGACATTGTAGTCCATCTGCGGAGGATGTTCAGCAGCCTGCGCGCCCTAGACGGGAGTCCGGCTATGAGTGGTGGACGCCCGAACTTGATGGAATGTGAGAGCGCGATATAGACAGCTGATGGGGGACACGGAGCTGGCACAAGCAAACACAAGCTTGTCAGAATTGGCTATACTTTCGCATTCGAATTTCGATGTTGATCCTCCTTACTAATTTGGATATTTTACATCTGGCAAAAATGTGACAGTATAAGTGCCGTCTATTGCAAGCTATGAGGTTTACCATTCTTTTCCTTAGTTAATTCTTACTTTTTATTTAATGTTATATATATGGCAAAAATAAAATTAAGTTTATCAATTTTTATCAATATTTTACCACGTTTTTATTAACTTACTTTTGTGTATGTCTGTGCGGGTCGAACTAGGTTATATAAAGACTTTAAATTTAAACAGGTTAGAATCGAATATTATTTTAAGAATAATAAAAAAACTTCTTATAATAAAAAATAATACATGATTTTAAAAAATTTACTATTTACATTTTTTTTATTAACTAATTTACCGACGGTTTCAACAAAAAGAAATTCTATTAATGAAAAAATAAATTACATTTTTATTCAAAAAAATATTCGAAACTATTTCTACTAAAATTTGCCAACAAACATTAATTTTGCTATTATATTCCTTTTACAAGCTCATGTATTTTAAGACAAAGCAACGCAAGTTTCTCAGTCTGACATTTATTTACCCAGAAACAGATGCATGTTTAATGTCTTTTGCTCCACAATAGCATTTCCTTATTACACACTGTTGAAGAGTATAGCGTCAGTGCTATTAGAGTCTTATTTTAGCATTTGCTTAAACCTACAAATGTTTACAAATGTAATGAGTTGTTTGTTCATTTTAATTTTAAAATAATTTTGTTTCCAACGCTTTAATTTCATTTGCATAGAAATAACTACAATGTATAAGTTGTTCCGTCTTCTTTATAATCCATCTACTGCTTACATAGCCTCACCCGACGATTAAACTACCAGACTTCTCACACCAGACTTTGACACTGTTCATCACACGTCTGGCGTAATCCGTACTTCTCTACGTCACCTCTTATGAGCAGAATTGAACTGATAGATTTTCTTATGCTGTCAACACCCGGGAAGGATAACAGTTGTCTCAATATATATATTTTAATACATAGAACGCTATTAACAATACTAATATTCTTTTTAAGCACTCCTGATAAGCTTAAAATGCTTGTGATAGGAGTGGTTGACGAAATTTTAAGTTCGCAATCCATACCCTGTGATACTGTCACTTCATAATTATTCCCACTAGTTATGATGTTCTTCATCTAAATAACGGCTACTGCGACAATCTTGGATTAATATACAAAGTTTCATATTAAATATAAAAAAAGATATGTCCAGTGGATCGACTAGGGAAAATAACAGTTGATAGACGACAAAACGAAATACCCGTTTTTAACTTCCCGCCATGAAAATAAATGATTTTCAAAAAATAGGGGAGTTATTGTAGTCACCCCGGTTTTCGAAAATCGAGTTCTCATCAGATCTCGGCGTTTTGATGTCCTAGGAAGCTATTCGGGCTATTTTTGCGCTGATGTCCGTATGTCTGTATGTGTGTGTGTTCGCGTGCGTGCTTTCATGCGTGCTTGCGTGCGAGCGTGTGTGCGAGGGTGTGCGTGCGTATGTGCGTGTGTGCGTGCTTGCGGAAAATCGGATCATCTGTTCAGAAGCTTCAATGCCACAGATAGACAAACAGTACACAACACACACGCTACAAACTTATAGCACTGTCTGTTTTCGTCGGGTGTTAAAAATTCTCGTGAATGCGTAGGTAAATGGATGTGGAAAAGACGGGACAGGTGTGGCAGGATCGTGCCAAATAGAAGTTCTCGATACCCCTCTTAGTAACAGGCATATGAGTTTATCTTATGTTATGTTTTATATTGTTTTATTGTTATATACAATCAAACATTTTTTATACTTTTCAGAACAAAAAATTATAAACATATCTGTATTTATCTGCGATTTCTCGAAAACTGCTCTAACAATTTGGATAAAATTTTTTACGTATATAATATTTCACTTTTAAGGTTGTCTAATGCCAAGCAAAACTTGGTCGCCCATTTACTTAGAACATGATTGAAAATTAATGTAAATTATGTATATTTATTATTTCTTTTTATACATTAATACAGCACTAGCTGTATTCCCTACGACTTCGTACGTGTAGAGTTATTACACGGATTTCATGAGTTTAATTTTTTTTTGCGCAGAACCCTAATTATTATTCTAATATATAGGTAGCTACTCCTTATAATATCAGCTATATGTCAGTAAAATTTTCATCAAAATTGGTACAGTTATTTCGGAGATTAGCCAGAACAAACGGACAGACAAGTAGATAGGTAGTACCACTTCTGGCTCACTGAGTCAGAAGTGGTACAACGTTCATCGACTCACGATCCTAAAAAAAAGGAAAAGGTTTTGGCATGCTCTGATCACGAATCTGCGGTCCGTTTTTGCGTAGGATGCACGGTTCCGGAGATGTGCAGATCAATTAACTCTTATCTAATTGATATCCGGTGAGGGCCTCCACCGTCATAGCGCCCCATTGTTCTTATCTATTTATCTATTATTCATTGAATACCGTCATTGTCTATTTTTCCTCGTCGTATGCGTCGGCTTATCAGTGCTATTGTATTATACTTCTTTGTTCCTATCTACAACGCTAATCTGAATCATCAATAAAACACATTACCTAATTTTGTTACAATTTTTATTCACAAAATACAAAATCTTATTACTTATTGCCTATAAAATAGGAGCGAAACATCTCATCTACTAAAATATCATTGTACAATATGTTCCCTGTAAATATACTCGTAAAACTATGCATTGAACGTCCCTGAACTTTTTGGTTCAAAATGACACAAAATCTAAAAAATATTAGATACATCATCGACATGGATGGATTTTACATACATATCGAAAAGGCTACAAACGATCATTATTTGTTTCGGCCAAGTTATCCTTTCAATTATTTGTTGCCAAAAGACAAAAAACTGTTCATTATTGCGAAACACACGGCATTCCTTATTTTGAAGCGACTGAACAATTAAAATGTGCCTATAAACAAGAGAACATCATTCCCATATTAAATTGGTACATTAGAAATTTGTGCAAAGACGAAATAATCGCATACAAAGGTGGTTCAACAGAAAAACAGTTTTTAAAAATGTTGACGACGAATGATAGAATTTTAATATTGAAGAATACAAATGTCCAAAATACAATGATTTCGTAAATGTCATACATTTAAACAAAGGTTATGTGTGTAATAATCATATATCTGCAAAAAATAATCACAAAATTTTACATTGTTCTTGTGATGAAGTGTGGGTTTTTTTACAAGTGGTTATTGCTTGAAAATAAAAATTTTAATTAATCATAAATTTTGTTTGATTTCCCAAAAACATTAGTTATAGTACACAATATACAATATGTAACGTAATTAACGCACACCCTCAGACACCCCAATTAGTATATTACGTTATAATCATAATACATACACTGAATTTTTAGTTAAACATTTTTATGCACTGATTATTTATCAAATTAGTTATACTAATTCCGGAAGAATGTTGTGGTCACAGTACAAATCCACGAACGCAAAGTCTGTAACGTACTTGAAATAAAGTTCATTTTACTTTATTTTTATTGAATGACAGAATTAGTATTTAATAGTCTCATTGCCTTAAATTACGGTCCATTTCAGTTTGTTTTGACTGTACAGATTTAATGTGACTGTAATTTACGTAGTTTTAATTATTTTTGGGATAAAATATTACCTATATTAAAAATGATAAGAATCGATTCAGTAAACGATTCTGAACAAACTACTTTCTCAATGGGCGTTAATTATGTTACATGTTGTATATTAATTGTTCACTACCTACACCAACACTTTCATTTTTTATTTCACCCCTAAGAACTTTAGACGTGTGTAATGTTTCACTTTATACATCCGTTTACTGCTATTGTAGCAGGACTAAGTGGATGTGGGAAGTCAAATTTTGTAACAAATTTCATAAAATCGGTTACAGAAATATGTACTTGTGATTTTAATCAGATCACATGGTGCATTGATGAAACGCAACCTTTATATAATTTACCAAATTTTAACTATCATCAAGGAATTCCAAATATTAATATGTTTGATAGTGAAAACCCACATCTTGTTATTATTGATGATCCAATGAGAGAGTCCGATGTAACTTTAAACTCGAACAGTGTTTTGTATTAGATTAAATAGAAGATTTATAAAGAAATAAAAAATATTTTATATATTTCATACAATTTGTTTTATTTAATTTTATAACGTTTCACATAGTTACATACACACAAAATGCATTACACATAACACATAAAATCTAACACACAACACATATTATAACCTTAACTACTATAGTCTATAGTAACATTTCCGTTTTTATCTATCTCTATAATATTATCTAACTCAGCATAAACTATACAGTTAATTGTTTGTATTTGTGAGGATTCAAATCGTACTTCTAATCTTACACTACCATGCTTTATGAGATTCCAATAAGCTGATGAGTTGCCTGATAAATCAGGAGTTAAGTCAAATGATAATAGACAGTAACCTTTGGAATACTGTTCACAAGAGATTCCATTTCCTTCATTAAGAAAGTGAATACCAGTTCCCGAGACTAGAGTATGGTATGCTGATGTAAATATACTATTATTAAAAGATGGTTGCAAAGCTTTTGAAGGTATTTGTTGACCATCAATATATAAGCTGAAGGAATTAATACCATAGTTTTCTAAGTTAAATGGATTTTTAGTAAGGGAATCATTAAATGCAGAATTGGTCACAAATCCAATTATACATCTTATGGGTACCTGTCCTAAAAATATATTCAAGAGTTTTCATTGAACACCCGATGGAATTGTTAAAACTTTTACTTCAGCTCGAGTAATAGGATATTTAGCAGTGGTGGAAGCTAAAACTTTTTGATGTGCGAGTAATACGAACTCGTCGAACAATAAGAGTTGCGTCCGTAATGCAAACTTTAAACTTTACATCGTTTGATCCAGCAATTAAATTAAAACTCTCTCTTGATCGAACCAATTTAACACTCATTTCAACACCATTAATTAAAAATTTATCTTGGTTGAAAATGTCACCGTGAAGATGACCAATCATTTCTATTTCCTTACTTTAACTAATCAATTCCTGTCTTTTAACAAATTCTATGTTTTTACCATCTGTAGAATCCATTTTTCCTGCTGTATCCTCATACCAAAGACTACAAGTAAGATGAGATTGTTTAGCAGCGGGAGCATAGTTTAAAAGGGTTTCCATGTATGCTCGATATGCATAGGTATTATTAGGTGGTGATACAAGTTTTTGGTTTAAATAAACATCAAGTTGACTAAAAAGTGAATGCAGCCAATTATTTACGGGTGCTACTATTGTAGTAGATATCAAGTTAGTTGCATCTTGATTTAATACTTTTGCCTTTATGTGAAGTAATGTATGAGACAAATCTATTTAGCCATCGCCTGTCCCAGGAACTTGAAACTCGATAAGCCCATCATCACCAAGAGATGAAATTGGTTTATAATGAATCCACAATCCATTTTCAATGCTAGTTTATGTAGACGGTAGTGCTAACCAATTCTGACTTAACGCACTCGCAAGAATGATTATGAAGGAAAGAATTGAAAATATATATTTATAAAGAAGATTGAAAATATATCTTTGATATTTTTTGGTTTTAGACCAAGTTTTCTCGCAGCTTTCACTTTAGCAGTTAATGGTGGAATGAATTCTTTTAGTCTTATACCCAGAGCCTCTCATGTTAAATTGATCAAAGTTCTCACCAGGCTTTCGTTTTAAATTCGTACTAACTTGCTTTAAACGATCTTTTATTGAGACTTCCTTGACGCGCTTGAACAATATCCGATAAAAGTCCTACTCCCAGCGCTTAATGCCTCCTTACCAATCACTCGAGCACCACTTGAAAGTAAAGGTAAAACTTATCTAAATAATACCCCTAAGAAGCTCCCAATACCATGACCGCGTTGGTATGGTGACCCCTTATAAATTACTCCAACTCCTGACCCAGCTTGATGTGTATAATAATTTTCATATGGACATTTATGATGATCACGAAGAGAATTCATTATTATAATTTTCGGAAATGTAGTTTAATACACACGGTTCCAAACTGGAATGGTAGTTTTTGTCCTGTGCTCGATCTTATAACTATTTCCAGCGTATCGAACTCTCTTCGCATAACAGGTAAGTAGTGAGGTTGAGAGAAAACGTGTATTTTATTTGCACCATAAATGTATTTTGTAGGATCTAATGAAATGACTCTTAGTAAAGGAGTCATAACATCACCCACAATCTGAGGATCGATAATGTCGCAATATAGAAATAGTTGAGATGGTAACCCTAAGTGTAAATTAGCAGGACACTTTCCAAAATTTCTCTCTTGGAGATTTTTATTTGGTTCATAACCTAGTTGTAAACTTAATTTGGGTGAAAATGTTACGGATGTTATATTTTTATCCAAAACAGAAATAGACACAAATTTTGTTATTTCATCATAGCGAAATTTCAAGTTCTCTCCGATACCATTTAACACTCTTAAAATATGCTCAACGTTATCATAGTTGGTAGCTGGAATATGTTTTTTGTAGTACACTATGGACGGTTTATCTTCATTAGGCATTAACATAGATTTTGTAATGTATATAACATTTTCATGATCTCGAACAGTAAACATGGTACATGGATATTGAAACTCGACAACTCCAACCAACCATTCACCTTCTAATTTAATAGCTTTTGGTAATTTCGTTGAAAAATTTGTGGTCTTGTTATCAGGAAAGTATTCCATTGAACTATTCTTAAGTAAAGTTAAATAAAAACTTTCTTTATTCATATTTCTTTTAAACTAAAAGCTAAAATCCAACTGTTAAATTTATCTGGATAACCTTTCCACTTCACTAATACTTCTTTTCTGTTACCTCAATAACG
This sequence comes from Parnassius apollo, assembly GCA_907164705.1. Lineage (NCBI taxonomy): Eukaryota > Metazoa > Arthropoda > Insecta > Lepidoptera > Papilionidae > Parnassius > Parnassius apollo. The sequence goes on from CAJQZP010001529.1 coordinate 44,319, forward strand.
AGTGTCAATTATTTTATCTATTTTATATTGTGAGGTGGGGTTGTAAGTGATTTCCTCTAATTCTCTTTCATAAAAAGTACCAACTATTGGTTCATTTTGTAAATCTGTTATTGTAACAACCCATGGAGATCTATCAATTATTGAAGATATAATAAATATTTCATCACTCCAATTTGATTCATATCCTTTTTTGGAAAACACGTTTATATTTAGTTATTCGAACATAATCGCCCACATTGAAATTTGGTTTAGGATTTTTTTAAAGAAAGTTTGTTTGACCGTCTATCATAAAGATTAGTTCAAACTGTCATAATATTGTTGGAATTTACATCACATGGGTACATCTTAATACTAGAGTGAAAGCTGTGATTATAAGAGTATATTAAATCTTGTAAAACATCTATATATCTATAAGTATTATTATGAGTGAAATAACGCCACATTTTCATTTTTAGTGTTCTTTGAAATCGTTCAACAATACTGGCCTTAATGTCAGGATTGTTAGAGGTATAGTAATTAATCTTTTTTGGATTTAAAGTATTTTTGTACATCTTTTGAAACATATTCTGTACCTTTATCATATTTTATTTGAATAGGTTTTAAATTACTTTCAAAACATTCTTTAGTTGTTTCTGAGTTTTTCTTTTTCATTGGTCTTGCAAAATCATATTTACTAAATACATCAATAACACAAAGTATATACTTGAAACCATCATTATATTGAGAATAAGTTCGCATATCACTTAAATCAGCTTGCCACAGTTCATTAATATTTGATAGAATGTACCTATTACGCGGGAATGTATGGGTTAATGTAATGTGTATGTTTCTTGTGATTTTAACCATTCCTTTACTTGCTTTTTATTCATTTTACCCTTCATGGCTTTTTATGATTTATCAATACTACCAAAACCAGCGCAATTAGGTGGATCATAATAAATCCTGTTAATTTCTTCTAGTACGGGGTCCATTTTTCCCACTCAAGCTTTTACGTATTTTAGTTGTAGACTTTTTATCTCTACTGCTCGGTTTAGAAAACTCTTGAACTTCAATCTCAGAGGGTTTGTTCAGATCTTTTGATTGAAGTTGGTTAGTAAACTCACATCTCTTTGGATTTCCAATATAATTAAGTGATACTTTAATATCTTTTAAAGCTTCAGCAAATCTATCCCACCCTACTGGATCACTTCTTTTTAAGTGTCTTAATGAATCATTTATTAAATCAACAATATTACTTCCAGGAACTTTTTCATTATCAATTATGACTGTACCTTCATTATCCCAATGTATTTTACTTTTACTTGTTTCAACTAAGTTTAACAATAATTGTCCTTTTTTTATTGTAAGTTTTTGGTATTAAACTGAGTATTTGAGCTGGCGTGTAAAGTGGATTTTCATCATTTTCTTTACTTTTAATGGATCTTTATTTTTAAAACCAATTTTAGACTCATTTGAATCTTCATTAGATGTATCAGAATAAATTAGTAATCTGAGTGGTTGACGATCCTCTTCGGTAAAATTAAAGTATCTTTGCAGTGTTTGTAAATATAACATCCATTTCTTTCGGTCTTACTATTCATAATATTTTGCATGTCAATATCTAATCGAGATAAATTACTATTACTATTAACCTTATTTTCTTGTTTTAATTTTTCAATCAATCCCGGTTCGATAAGTATCATTTTCTTTGCATTTTTCAATGTTAACTGGCTAGTCTAGTTTTTGTATAATTATATTTTTTTCTTAGTTTATGTTTACACTTACGCACTAGTTTACGGAGTATATTTTTTTGTTTATTCAATTTTAGTTTATCTTGATCTTTAAGAGGTACTTTTCCTTGTAAAACGTTATGAATACACTCACAAATACAGTTAATTTCTTCTTTATCACACGTTTTAAGTAATGCTCTTTGATATTTTGATTTAAGCGTATGCAAAGCGTTTAGCAAATGTTTATGCGTTGTGAGTCGACGATGCATCATTTAGCAATGATTTGAATTGTTTGATTCTTGGTGTATTTAAACTCTTTTGTGGGGACGTAGACTGTACAGAAACCATTAAACGGGAAGACATTTGTCTTGATACGACAAAAATCATTGGTATTCTGTTTTAAATTTACCATTAAATATCCATGCACCTCTACAGTTGCACCGCTGTAGGCATCTTCAATGAATTTTGTGTTATCTGGTGACACTTGTCGTGCTAAATATCTTATTTGAGTTTTATCTCGAGGGTTTTTAAAATATATTATATAACTTGAGTTTAAAGATATGTCTCTTTGCTCTTTACCCTGATGAAATAAATTTTGTGTTAAATAAAATACACTGAGATTCCTGTGATGACTACTTTTTGTAAATATATCTACAATTCTTCCATCGGACTCTCTCATTAGATCATCAATAATAACAAGATGTGGGTTTTCACCATCAAACATATTAAGATTTGGAATTCCTTGATGATAGTTAACATTTGGTAAATTATATGAAGGTTGCATTTCATCAAAACACCATGTGATCTGATTAAAATCACAATTACATATTTCTGTAACTGGTCCACTGGTCACTTGGTCCTGCCACAATAGCAGTAAACGGATGTATAAAGCGAAACATTACACACGTCTAAGGTTCTTAGGGGTGAAATAAAAAATAAGAGTGTTGGTGTAGGTAAACAATTAATATATATTGTGTACTATAACTAATGTTTCTGGGAAATCAAACAAAATTTATGATAAATAAAAATTTTTATTTTCAAGCAATAACCACTTATAAAAAACCCACACTTCATCACAAGAACAATGTAAAATTTTGTGATTATTTTTTGCAAATATATGATTATTACACACATAACGTTAGTTTAAATGTATGACATTTACCTAATCATTGTATTTTGGACATTTGTATTCTTCAATATTAAAAATCGTTTTTCTGCTGAACCACCTTTGTATGCGATCACTTCGTCTTTGCACAAATTTCTAATGTACCAATTTAATATGGGAATGATGTTCTCTTGTTTATAGACACATTTTAATTGTTCAATCACGTCAAAATAAGGAATGCCGTGTGTTTCGCAATAACGAACAGTAACAAATAATTGAAAGGATAACTTGGCCGAAACAAATAATGATCCATAAACGCATAATTTTTATTAGATAGTTTTACGTCTAGAATAGCCATTCCTCTACATTGAAAATGTTTATGAGGATATGTAATGTAAAATCCGTCCATGTCTATGACATATCTAATATTTTTTAGAGTTTGTGTTATTTTGAACCAAAAAGTTAAAAGTATTTACACTTGACTAAAAATATGTTTGTTCCAACAAACTTCACATAACAATGCTTCATTACTTTCCATCGTCCCATCTCTTCCTTCTGCTCTTGTCTTCCTGTAATTTAAGTAAACAGAATCACAATGATTTCTTAAATTTACGCGAACACTACACATTGAATAAAACGATGTCAAACATCTCAGTCCCCCCCGTGACCATGTGTGCTGTAAAGCACCCGAAACGTCGGGAATTAAAAATAAGTAAAAGTAATGAAATAAACGGGATAAAATTCGTAAATTTAGTTTTATTCAATAAACAGAATCACATTCACTAATGATCAACTAATGACTGTCATTGTTAAAAAAGTATTTTTTAACTTTTTCACTTTCTGCTATTGTCTTTGCATTCAGGGCTAGGAAATGTCCGCCGCGCTGCCTCAATGCGTGTTGGCGAACTTCACATGCCTTCGAAATTTTTTCAGACATGCAGGTTTCCTCACGATGTTTTCCTTCACCGCTGAGCACGTGGTAAATCAGCACTTAAAATTGCAATTAACAATTTAATTGGTGCCGGCGTGGATCGAACCCGGGTCGCGTACTGTAAAATTTACAGCTTGCGCTTACCATCTGAGCTACCGCGGCTTAATTATATACACACATAATATTTAAATATAATTTGTTAATACTAAATCATACACACGTAAGAAAATAACAGAAAGAAAAGTAAGTTTGTCAATAGAATACACTTACATCCATGGCCTTTGATGCGTTGAAGTAACACAAATGTAGTTTTGATAGATCCACTGCGGTCAAACGACCATACACTAACTCCATGACTACAGCTAATCGGTCTTATATAGTACCAGTAAGTAATAATTCTAATCTAAAGAATTTCTGCAGCGGAACTGATAGTACGAGTAACTTTATGCATCAACAAGCTTATCTCGCATTCTGTTGCTTATCTCAACATTCCTTAGTTTTGCGTCTTGTTCAGTGTATTGATGACTCAAATACCATTTTGTATAACACAAAAGAATGCAATTTAATATTTAGAAATCACTATAATTGATCATTCCTATGTTAGTCATTGAGTAGATTGGTACTGTAATAATTTACTAATAGCAGTAATATCATGGATACACTAGATACAACAACATCTGAAAAAGATTCACCCCAGTCTAGAAAATAATGTTTATGTTGCTAATAGACTGCTCATGTATACCACGTGGGTATATAATATAATATGCAATTTGGATACAGATGATAAACCAGGGTCACATTGGGTAGCTTTATATATCGATACGAATGACGTCGATCAATATTTTGATTCATATGGTCGATCACCTGTACGATATCATCTAGAGTTTTTAAAAAGGAATAGTAAAAGATGGAATTGGAATGTTGATAGGATTCAGAATGAGTGGACTTCAGTTTGTGGCGAATATTGCTTAATGTATTTGCTATATAAGTTTCAGGGATGTTCAATGCATAGTTTTACGAGTATATTTACAGGGAACACATTTTTCAATGATATTTTAGTGGATGAGATGTTTTGCTCCTATTTTATATACAATAAGTAATAAGATTTTGTATTTTCTAAATAAAAATTGTAACAAAATTAGGTAATGTGTTTTATTGATGATTCAGATTAGCGTTGTAGATAGACAAAGAAGTATAATACAATAGCACTGATAATCCGACAATGACGGAGGAGAAATAGACAATGACGGTATTCAATGAATAATAGATAAATAGATAAAAACAATGGGGCGCTATGACGGTGGAGGCCCTCACCGGATATCAATTGATCTGCACATCTCCGGAACCGTGCATCCTACGCAAAAACGGACCGCAGATTCGTGATCAGAGCATGCACGCATCCACTCACCATCAGGTGGACTGTGTGCTCGTTCGTCACCTTTATTCTATAATTTAAAAAAAGTTCGCATTTATCGCTAAAAAGAACCCCTTCGTCGTATCTCCTCCGTTTCAAGGTACCACCCCCCTCGATGCTTTAGCTAGTACCTATTGAAATCCTCGGCGTCGACATACCGAGTGAAGTGCAGTTTCGTGATTACTTGAAAGAGAAGGCCAAATTGGCCTCTAAAAATCTTGACGTGCTCAGCAGAGCGGGACAGTATTTCATGCCGGCACACCAACTACAACTTTACAAGACCCAGATTCAGCCGTACATGAATTACTGTTCCCATTTTCGGGCTGAGGCTCCCCAGTTACAGCTCCTTCCATTTGATTGCATCCAGCGCTGAGCCGTAGGAATCGTCGGCGACCGAGCTCTTTTCGATCGCCTTGACTCACTGGCATTGCGAAGAGATGTTGAATTGTGAGAGTGCTCCGAGGAATTGTTCGGACTAATTCCAGCCACACGATTTCACCATCGCACATCGTGACAAAACTCGCGATACCGTCCATACTATCTGGATGACGGGCTGTCTACCACTGTACGATATAAAATAATTTTTCTTCCTCGTGCAACTTCCTTGTTGAATTGACTAGACTTTTCCGGACTGATACGACTTAGGGACCTTCAAGAAAAGAGCCTACTACTTTTTCAAAGACCGGTAACACATCTGCTATTCCCCTGGTGTTACACAGTTGTTCAAAGACGAAGGTAGTCACTTACCATCAGGTGAACCGGATGCTCGTTTACCCCATCTCCTATAACAAAAAAAAAATTAATAAAAATTGAAAGATACCCTATATTTAATGCTTTCGTATACAAATTTGAAGCTGTAATAAATATTGGCAAATAGTAAATTTGATTTATTACAATCAAATATTTTAAATAAGTATATTCTACCAATAAAACGACTTATATGCCGACGTGTGAATCCGGCTTCATCAAAGATATCTGAAAGGGGCGATGTGTTTAAGTGGTTGTCAAGTACAAACACGTTATTAAGGGGATATAGTAAGTCAGCTCAAATTCTAATTTCGCCCCCACTTGCCCGCGAGTCGTATGCTATGTACCGACATGTTTGTAATCACTAATACTGTAAGTAGATAGGTCGTTAGACACATATTTCATATTTATTCCTGTTTCTTAACGCCAAGCCAGTCGTTTCTTATTTTTATCACGGTTATTTCCCATTTTATTTTTACGTCGTCCTGTTGCGTAATATGTATTCTGATCGTTAGCGACATAACTTCTCCCTTCAAAAGCCTAAGCGATACTAACGGGGCGACAGGAATCAGGCTGCAAGAGGCCGATAGTTTAGGTAATTTCTTTTTACAGTGCAAATAATGGTATTTTAAAAAAAAGTAAATAACATAAGCACTGCGTTATAGTTAGTTCAGTTAGTGTGCAAAGTTTCATGATCTTATTTAAAGTATTTTATGAATAACAGCGGTATATTGTTTATTTTGGAGGTAACTTTGGATTTTTTTCTATCGAGAAAATTTTACGGAATCGTGTTTTCGTGTAACATAATCCTTAACATTATTCCTCAACTTAACCATATATTTATTTCAAAATTAATGCTACAATACTTTCGGCATAACGTAGGATCTTGCTAAGCCATTTGAGGTTATATTTCCCCTTAAGCCCCTGGCGCACTTGTGGTCTCTCAGTTTAATATTGATGACGCCGCATATTCTACGTTAAGTCATGTAAGTGAATATATTGCATCTTTCAAGATTTTATTTTATTGAAGCTTATTTTTTTAAAGCAATACGGTACTCTAGAATAAATGAAAAAATATTAGTTTATTAATCTGAAAACCACAACAGATTAATAATTAAACATATACCATTAGTTTTTATTATTCTTAGTGGCGTAAGGTACCTTTAAATAACATTTCAAAAAACAAGTTGCTTATAGTTATAATTAACCATTAAAGAAGAAAGTAAAACTGACTTCAAGAACAAAAAACATTTCACTTTTAGAACTTCTGAAGTCGGTGCCAAGAAAGCTGCCTATGGAGAAACTAAATAATTTTGGAATTTTAGAAGTTTTATTCGTTTAACCCTTTGATTACACTTAACCCTTTGATTACACTAAGGAATATCACTAGTTCAACGGCAATGTAGCGACTTTCAAATTTAATTATTCTATATTTCTATTTACACAATTGCGGGTGATTTTTTTTATTAAAATAGAACCCGTAAAAGAAATTCACAGCGAGCGCTTAGCCCCTGGGCTACCACGGCTCACCTCCTGCAATTGATAAAATGAGATCCTAACCCCAGCATACCACTGCAGTACTACAAGATACTGTATGCTAATTCTGCGTAGATCGGACCAAAAATTAATATTCAAAAGCTGAAGGTAGCTGGGCCAACCATGAAATTGGGATGTTAAACATCTCACTCCCACCCCTCCCCGTTACCATGGATGTTGTAATGTACCCGAAACGTCGGGAATTATAAAATTAAAATTAAGGCCAAGAGACACACTGTTAGAATGGTGTTTGCTGGGACAAATATCAGTTTATCACAGCAAACGCCATTCTCAGAAACTAACGGAGCGCTTAGACTACCTGAAGCGAAGATTCGATAATATACCGAGAGGTCAAGGCGGTTTAACTTTTTTTAGATCCAATCCATCGATTCTTTAAATTCAATTTCATATTTTAAAATATATGAACATTTTAAGACTGAACTCGAGTAGAGTAAATTTGGAAATCTAGGTACAAGAAGACAATATTTTAAAACAGTAAGAGCAATGTGATGTTTTATGATATACAATTTATTAACGTGGTTTAAAAAATGATCAAATTTTGTTTCTAAAACAGGTTTAATACTAGCGAAGAACAACGGGAGACCCAGCAGGTATACTGATTCCGTACTGACAGTTTTTATTCCTACAGAAATATGACTGAAATTTTGAACTGAGTTGCTGAAGTGAAGTGAAGTTGAATTCAACTCGTTATTTTTATTAACCCGCTGAACACTCACAGCGGAATTGATAACAGAGTTTTCGTAAAACAAGTTAGTATTTTGACTGTAATATTGTGAAACGTAATGATAAATTTCGAGGGTATTGTTAGCCACTTCTTTTAGCGGGGTTACCCTATCGATAGAGTTAAAAGTATTCTTTAGGTTAACATTCACAAGAACATCTGCATTAGAGTTTGTTAAAAATGTACGCACTTAACGTACCGCCGGCGCCGCCTCACAGCCGCCTCTGTGTCAAAACTTATTTGAGTAGGCTCAAATTTCGTCTTAAGATTCGGTATTATGTTGCAATCTAATTTTGAGGGTAGTTAACGGAATGAGGAATCAACTACAATAGGACAAATACCGTTATCTAAACAGATTACTGCAGCACTCAAAAGTCTTTTATTACATAGCTTCATATTGACGTGGAATGTGTTGTACCCCGCATCTTTGCCTGAAAGATAATCATTTACGGCCTAAATAAAATAATTTTGCTCAATAAATGAAAAATGATCACAATATTCCCCAGGATTTATTCTATACTGGCGACACCGGCTTCGCACTGGTGGTTTCTTGGATCTCGCCAACAGCGCCACCTACAAAATCGGTCGAGCTGTTTGCGAGTTTTAGCGAGACTAACGGACAGCAATTGATTTCTGGATCACGCCAACAGCGCCACCTACAAAATCGGTCGAGCTGTTTGCGAGTTTTAGCGAGACTAACGGACAGCAATTGATTTCTGGATCTCGCCAACAGCGCCACCCACAAAATCGGTCGAGCTGTTTGCGAGTTTTAGCGAGACTAACGGACAGCAATTGATTTCTGGTTCTCGCCAACAGCGCCACCTACAAAATTGGTCGAGCTGTTTGCGAGTTTTAGCGAGACTAACTGACAGCAATTGATTTCTGGATCTCGCCAACAGCGCCACCCACAAAATCGGTCGAGCTGTTTGCGAGTTTTAGCGAGACTAACGGACAGCAATTGATTTCTGGATCTCGCCAACAGCGCCACCCACAAAATCGGTCGAGCTGTTTGCGAGTTTTAGCAAGACTAACGGACAGCAATTGATTTCTGGTTCTCGCCAACAGCGCCACCTACAAAATCGGTCGAGCTGTTTGCGAGTTTTAGCGAGACTAACGGACAGCAATTGATTTCTGGATCTCGCCAACAGCGCCACCCACAAAATCGGTCGAGCTGTTTGCGAGTTTTAGCGAGACTAACGGACAGCAATTGATTTCCGGATCTTGCCAACAGCGCCACCCACAAAATCGGTCGAGCTGTTTGCGAGTTTTAGCAAGACTAACGGACAGCAATTGATTTCTGGTTCTCGCCAACAGCGCCACCTACAAAATCGGTCGAGCTGTTTGCGAGTTTTAGCGAGACTAACGGACAGCAATTGATTTCTGGATCTCGCCAACAGCGCCACCTACAAAATCGGTCGAGCTGTTTGTGAGTTTTAGCGAGACTAACGGACAGCAATTGATTTCTGGATCTCGCCAACAGCGCCACCCACAAAATCGGTCGAGCTGTTTGCGAGTTTTAGCGAGACTAACGGACAGCAATTGATTTCTGGATCTCGCCAACAGCGCCACCTACAAAATCGGTCGAGCTGTTTGCGAGTTTTAGCGAGACTAACGGACAGCAATTGATTTCTGGATCTCGCCAACAGCGCCACCCACAAAATCGGTCGAGCTGTTTGCGAGTTTTAGCGAGACTAACGGACAGCAATTGATTTCTGGTTCTCGCCAACAGCGCCACCTACAAAATTGGTTGAGCTGTTTGCGAGTTTTAGCGAGACTAACGGACAGCAATTGATTTCTGGATCTCGCCAACAGCGCCACCCACAAAATCGGTCGAGCTGTTTGCGAGTTTTAGCGAGACTAACGGACAGCAATTGATTTCTGGATCTCGCCAACAGCGCCACCCACAAAATCGGTCGAGCTGTTTGCGAGTTTTAGCAAGACTAACGGACAGCAATTGATTTCTGGTTCTCGCCAACAGCGCCACCTACAAAATCGGTCGAGCTGTTTGCGAGTTTTAGCGAGACTAACGGACAGCAATTGATTTCTGGATCTCGCCAACAGCGCCACCCACAAAATCGGTCGAGCTGTTTGCGAGTTTTAGCGAGACTAACGGACAGCAATTGATTTCTGGATCTCGCCAACAGCGCCACCCACAAAATCGGTCGAGCTGTTTGCGAGTTTTAGCAAGACTAACAGACAGCAATTGATTTCTGGTTCTCGCCAACAGCGCCACTTACAAAATCAGTCGAGCTGTTTGCGAGTTTTAGCGAGACTAACGGACAGCAATTGATTTCTGGATCTCGCCAACAGCGCCACCTACAAAATCGGTCGAGCTGTTTGCGAGTTTTAGCGAGACTAACGGACAGCAATTGATTTCTGGATCTCGCCAACAGCGCCACCCACAAAATCGGTCGAGCTGTTTGCGAGTTTTAGCAAGACTAACGGACAGCAATTGATTTTTGGTTCTCGCCAACAGCGCCACCTACAAAATTGGTCGACCTGTTTGCGAGTTTTAGCGAGACTAACGGACAGCAATTGATTTCTGGATCTCGCCAACAGCGCCACCCACAAAATCGGTCGAGCTGTTTGCGAGTTTTAGCGAGACTAACGGACAGCAATTGATTTCTGGATCTCGCCAACAGCGCCACCCACAAAATCGGTCGAGCTGTTTGCGAGTTTTAGCAAGACTAACGGACAGCAATTGATTTCTGGATCTCGCCAACAGCGCCACCCACAAAATCGGTCGAGCTGTTTGCGAGTTTTAGCGAGACTAACGGACAGCAATTGATTTCTGGATCTCGCCAACAGCGCCACCCACAAAATCGGTCGAGCTGTTTGCGAGTTTTAGCAAGACTAACGGACAGCAATTGATTTCTGGATCTCGCCAACAGCGCCACCTACAAAATCGGTCGAGCTGTTTGCGAGTTTTGGCGAGACTAACGGACAGCAATTGATTTTCTGGATCTCGCCAACAGCGCCACCTACAAAATCGGTCGAGCGCTGTTTGCGAGTTTTAGCGAGACTAACGGACAGCAATTGATTTCTGGATCTCGCCAACAGCGCCACCCACAAAATCGGTCGAGCTGTTTGCGAGTTTTAGCGAGACTAACGGACAGCAATTGATTTCTGGATCTCGCCAACAGCGCCACCTACAAAATCGGTCGAGCTGTTTGCGAGTTTTAGCGAGACTAACGGACAGCAATTGATTTCTGGATCTCGCCAACAGCGCCACCCACAAAATCGGTCGAGCTGTTTGCGAGTTTTAGCGAGACTAACGGACAGCAATTGATTTCTGGATCTCACCAACAGCGCCACCTACAAAATCGGTCGAGCTGTTTGCGAGTTTTAGCGAGACTAACGGACAGCAATTGATTTCTGGATCTCGCCAACAGCGCCACCTACAAAATCGGTCGAGCTGTTTGCGAGTTTTAGCGAGACTAACGGACAGCAATTGATTTCTGGATCTCACCAACAGCGCCACCTACAAAATCGGTCGAGCTGTTTGCGAGTTTTAGCGAGACTAACGGACAGCAATTGATTTCTGGATCTCGCCAACAGCGCCACCCACAAAATCGGTCGAGCTGTTTGCGAGTTTTAGCGAGACTAACGGACAGCAATTGATTTCTGGTTCTCGCCAACAGCGCCACCTACAAAATCGGTCGAGCTGTTTGCGAGTTTTAGCGAGACTAACGGACAGCAATTGATTTCTGGATCTCGCCAACAGCGCCACCTACAAAATCGGTCGAGCTGTTTGCGAGTTTTAGCGAGACTAACGGACAGCAATTGATTTTGGGATCTCGCCAACAGCGCCACCCACAAAATCGGTCGAGCTGTTTGCGAGTTTTAGCGAGACTAACGGACAGCAATTGATTTCTGGATCTCGCCAACAGCGCCGCCTACAAAATTGGTCGAGCTGTTTGCGAGTTTTAGCGAGACAACGGACAGCAATTTATTTCTGGATCTCGCCAACAGCGCCACCTACAAAATCGGTCGAGCTGTTTGCGAGTTTTAGCGAGACTAACGGACAGCAATTGATTTCTGGATCTCACCAACGGCGCCACCTACAAAATCGGTGGAGCTGTTTGCGAGTTTTAGCGAGACTAACGGACAGCAATTGATTTCTGGATCTCGCCAACAGCGCCACCTACAAAATCGGTCGAGCTGTTTGCGAGTTTTAGCGAGACTAACGGACAGCAATTGATTTCTGGATCTCACCAACAGCGCCACCTACAAAATCGGTCGAGCTGTTTGCGAGTTTTAGCGAGACTAACGGACAGCAATTGATTTCTGGATCTCGCCAACAGCGCCACCCACAAAATTGGTCGAGCTGTTTGCGAGTTTTAGCGAGACTAACGGACAGCAATTGATTTCTGGTTCTCGCCAACAGCGCCACCTACAAAATCGGTCGAGCTGTTTGCGAGTTTTAGCGAGACTAACGGACAGCAGTTGATTTCTGGATATCGCCAACAGCGCCACCTACAAAATCGGTCGAGCTGTTTGCGAGTTTTAGCGAGACTAACGGACAGCAATTGATTTTTGATCTCGCCAACAGCGCCACCCACAAAATCGGTCGAGCTGTTTGCGAGTTTTAGCGAGACTAACGGACAGCAATTGATTTTCTGGATCTCGCCAACAGCGCCACCTACAAAATTGGTCGAGCTGTTTGCGAGTTTTAGCGAGACTAACGGACAGCAATTGATTTCTGGATCTCGCCAACAGCGCCACCTACAAAATCGGTCGAGCTGTTTGCGAGTTTTAGCGAGACTAACGGACAGCAATTGATTTTCTGGATCTTGCCAACAGCGCCACCTACAAAATCGGTCGAGCTGTTTGCGAGTTTTAGCGAGACTAACGGACAGCAATTGATTTCTGGTTCTCGCCCAACAGCGCCACCTACAAAATCGGTCGAGCTGTTTGCGAGTTTTAGCGAGACTAACGGACAGCAATTGATTTCTGGATCTCGCCAACAGCGCCACCTACAAAATCGGTCGAGCTGTTTGCGAGTTTTAAGAGACTAACGGACAGCAATTGATTTTCTGGATCTCGCCAACAGCGCCACCTACAAAATCGGTCGAGCTGTTTGCGAGTTTTAGCGAGACTAACGGACAGCAATTGATTTCTGGTTCTCACCAACAGCGCCACCTACAAAATCGGTCGAGCTGTTTGCGAGTTTTAGCGAGACTAACGGACAGCAATTGATTTCTGGATCTCGCCAACAGCGCCACCCACAAAATCGGTCGAGCTGTTTGCGAGTTTTAGTGAGACTAACGGACAGCAATTGATTTCTGGATCTCGCCAACAGCGCCACCCACAAAATCGGTCGAGCTGTTTGCGAGTTTTAGCGAGACTAACGGACAGCAATTGATTTCTGGTTCTCGCCAACAGCGCCACCTACAAAATTGGTCGAGCTGTTTGCGAGTTTTAGCGAGACTAACGGACAGCAATTGATTTCTGGATCTCGCCAACAGCGCCACCCACAAAATCGGTCGAGCTGTTTGCGAGTTTTAGCGAGACTAACGGACAGCAATTGATTTCTGGATCTCGCCAACAGCGCCACCCACAAAATCGGTCGAGCTGTTTGCGAGTTTTAGCAAGACTAACGGACAGCAATTGATTTCTGGTTCTCGCCAACAGCGCCACCTACAAAATCGGTCGAGCTGTTTGCGAGTTTTAGCGAGACTAACGGACAGCAATTGATTTCTGGATCTCGCCAACAGCGCCACCTACAAAATCGGTCGAGCTGTTTGCGAGTTTTAGCGAGACTAACGGACAGCAATTGATTTCTGGATCTCGCCAACAGCGCCACCCACAAAATCGGTCGAGCTGTTTGCGAGTTTTAGCGAGACTAACGGACAGCAATTGATTTCTGGATCTCGCCAACAGCGCCACCTACAAAATCGGTCGAGCTGTTTGCGAGTTTTAGCGAGACTAACGGACAGGAATTGATTTCTGGATCTCGCCAACAGCGCCACCCACAAAATCGGTCAAGCTGTTTGCGAGTTTTAGCGAGACTAACGGACAGCAATTGATTTCTGGATCTCGCCAACAGCGCCACCCACAAAATCGGTCGAGCTGTTTGCGAGTTTTAGCGAGACTAACGGACAGCAATTGATTTCTGGATCTCACCAACAGCGCCACCTACAAAATCGGTCGAGCTGTTTGCGAGTTTTAGCGAGACTAACGGACAGCAATTGATTTCTGGATCTCGCCAACAGCGCCACCTACAAAATCGGTCGAGCTGTTTGCGAGTTTTAGCGAGACTAACGGACAGCAATTGATTTCTGGATCTCGCCAACAGCGCCACCTACAAAATCAGTCGAGCTGTTTGCGAGTTTTAGCGAGACTAACGGACAGCAATTGATTTCTGGATCTCGCCAACAGCGCCACCCACAAAATCGGTCGAGCTGTTTGCGAGTTTTAGCGAGACTAACGGACAGCAATTGATTTTCATATGTAGGCTTTGGAGAAAATGTGTGTGTAGTCGTTATGCTTTGATAATTGACAACGGCTCAAAAGAAAGATTCAAAAAATAATTATTATAGCTGTCTTATACATTTAGTGATGTTTTTATAATATTTTTAGCCTAAATTGGCCTCTAAGTATCAAAATAACATAAATTAAATATACGTAGCCTTTGACAATAATTTTTCTTATTTTTGAGTACATTATGCATTAAATAAAAGAAAGAAGTTCAAAATTAATGTAAAAAATTAACTTATCATCATCTTATATAAAACGTCTGAGTAAATGTGCATTTTATATTCAATTAATTGTCTTTTTCTTTAAATTGAATTTTTCACATAATATATAATTAAAAATAATGATATTTTGTTCTCTTTCGTATATCACTATTTCTATGTTGGTGTCGTAGTTTGATATTAAGCATGCTGCGTTCTGTTGCTCGTTGAAAAACTTGTAGTTTAGTATTAGTTATTTCTTTATTATTTATTTTCTTAGTGATAGCCCAGTTCTGACGTCCATATAATCACAATAACCAATAATCGCGCTAAAGAATATAAAAGTGAAATAAAATAAGCACTAAAGATCGCGAGAAATGAATAAATTTTGCTAAAATCAATAAGATTTACATACGAGGACATAGTCCACCTGACGGCGACTGAATGCTTATGAAATACAAGCCGTAGACACTTATCCTTAATTAAGAGCCGAAATGTTGAAGTGTTGTCATCGCTACGAACGAAGATAACTATTTCTAATAAAAATACTTTAAGCTGATTATTTGTTTTTTAAAAGTGATCATAACATAAAAATAAAACAAGCAGCAAGTATATATTTCTATTGTTAACTTTTTTTTCGTTGTATGATAAATTGTTGTGACCAAAAAAATATAGTATTACTGTATCATCTTTCTTAATTAACTTAATTATTCAAATCAGTAAATTATATAATACGGTAAATCTGTTCCGCATAAAAGGAACACAGAAATACGAGGCATTTCATATTTCAGCCCTAAATAAAAGGTTAATGGGGTTGAAACCCCACTGCCTGCAGGTAGTCACGTAGCTTAGCAAAATTTAATAAATTTAATCTTTATTAATTGCAATTCTTTGTTGTGAACGAAAAAGTATCTTGTTTGCTTTTATACCCTTTTTATTAAGCGACCTTTAATACAAATTTTTAAGTTGAGCGTACCACCGGTCTTGAAATCTGCCACATTCATCTTGTTTCTTATCATTAATGCTGCTATTTTATCACGACCTAAGTTTATGTCCGGTTTCGTCAGCAGAAACTTACCTATACATGTACTGTAGTCCAAATTGCAGTACTCGTCACTTTATTCATTTATTCATTCATTCATTAAAGCCTATTAAAAGTCCACTGCTGAACATAGTACTTCCCATACATTTCCTCATACAGCGTTTCACCATAGTTGCCACGCTGAGCAGCCGGGTTGGCAGCCGCAGTTTTTTTATTATTTTTGGGTTTTGTCAGGAATCTGCTGCTGCCCATCTCGTGCTACAGTTTCCGTCCGTGTCCTACTGCGACACCCACGGGATGATAAGTGAGAGTAAAATTCTTGCGCCGCTGCTACACATCCCTTTCCGTACATTATTCTTATTGTACCTAATCAATATTACTCCAGAGCCTTACGAGCGAGAGCCCATTGTAAGGTAGTCCGAGCTTAACATCTAAACAGTTGACCTGACTGCGAAATCCATTTTGTAAGTAGTTCTATACTACAAATATATTTTTAGTAATTTTTATTTTTTTTAAAGCGCCGGAACAAAACTCGTATCACAATTCGAACCAACGTGTGATACAGCGTCGCATTTAGCAGATATTTTTAGCGGCCACCACTCAAGACAATATAATAATAGAGTGTGTGTTTTACACGTCTTACGCTCGCCGCATGGAATGCTCAACATTGACGCTACTTTGAGACTAAGACCCTGAGACTAAGACTTCTAGTTTCATTTTATGAGAGAGAACTACAGCTGGTTTCTTGATGTATTGATCGTAATATCAACAATTGAAAAAACAGCTGATGATAAGTGGCTCCTGCAGCTTATGGACACCTGCAACCAACTTCAAACAAATAAGGCTAAAGACATGTTCTCACCTCCAAGGGCGAAGATGGAATGCCTCCCAGCCTTATTATACTAACTCTCTATACCATACACGGACATAGCGGTGCTGGCACTGCTGCTGGGCGGTAGAAGTAGTTAAGAGTTTGGTACCTACCCACATAGTTTTACAAATTTTGAAAAATTTTAGAGAACGTTAAAAATATACTGCTTATAAATAATAGCGGTATCTAAATTACGTAATAATGTACAACATATTATCATTCGCTAGGTGCTCGCTTGTCATTAACCACAGTAATCGGGGCACTTTATTCTGAAGAGCTAACGGACCACCTCGACGACTTTGAAAAAATGGCCGCGTACTTAATCTAACGCTTACTGCTCTCAACGTGAATAGAGCCATTAAATGCTTTTGAAACGCTGTGAATGTGAACGGATCTGGGTTAACAGTAGATTAATACGATTGGAGATAATTATTAAATGTGTGATTATAACTGAGTTGTAATTTTTTACAGATTTTTAAGAATCAATTTGCAGAATGCATTGTCACCTAAAAATTAAGATGGAATGCCTCGTTTCAGTAAAAAGAGGCTGCGCCGCTCTACACATGCCAAAGGAAATATACGATACAGACACACACGCATTAAACCACTTTTTACGCTGGTATTACGTGTGAGTGTGCCCCTTTCTTGGTCTAGAAGACCTATTCGTCTGTAACCATAATATAGCCGCAACGTGGCAATACAATGTTTAATTTTGATTTTCTACATAATATGCTATTAGTCAAATAAGTATATAATAATAAGTATGTAATAATGATACGGCAGTAAGCAGTCTGCCGTATCATAGGCAAGGTTTCCACGGCTGGACGCGCTACTGGCCATAGTAGCGCTATCCCAGCGTGGAGAAGAAGAATTGAGGAACTTATCGCAAAGGCTAGAGCTCTCATCGGCAGACTGATATGCTTCAGATCAGGCAACAACAGGCCAAGAATTGTGCGCACCGTCAGGATGGCGTTTGCTGGGACAAATGTCAGTTTGTCCCAGCCGGATATAACGCAAAAACTGACGGAGCGCATAGATGATCTGAAGCAGAGAATCGCTGCTTGGGGAAAGCGGATTCGGCGATATACCGAGAGGTCGACACGGTTCAACCAGAATCGTCTCTTCCAGAGTGATCAGAAGAGGCTCTATGAATCATTAGAGCGACCAATGGTAAGTGGAACGGGTCCAGCACCGAATCAGGCCGACACTGAAGCATTCTGGCGCGGCCTGTGGTCAGAGCCCGTAAACCAGAACGAGCGCCTTTGGACGGAAGTTGAGGCGAGTCAGTGTGCGGGTATTACGCCCATGGACCCCGTCATCATAACGCCGGATGACGTAGCTGAGGTGGTCCGTAGGAGCCCGAACTGGAAAAGTCCGGGGCTTGACGGGCTGCATCACTACTGGGTGAAGGGGTTCATGGTGTGTCACTCTGTGCTCGCCCGACAGTTTCAAGAGGCTCTCAACCAGAAGTCGCTCCCAAGCCTCTTCACTACTGGGATCACTCATTTGGTTCCTAAAGACCAGGGTACCACAGACCCGAGCAAATACCGCCCCATCACGTGTCTACCGACCATATACAAGACACTAACATCCATTTTGAGCGCGAGAATCACTTGTCACCTGGACTCAAATCAGGTGATGTCGCGCGCTCAAAATGGATGTCGGGGCGGTGGTCGTGGAACCAAGGAACCACTCCTCATTGACGCGGTCATTGGCAAAGTGGTGAAACGCAACCGTCGGAACTTCTCCGCCGCCTGGATAGACTACAGAAAGGCATTCGACTCGGTGCCCCATACATGGCTAAAGAGAGTCCTCGAGCTGTACAAGATAGACTGTACGGTTAGAGACTTCCTCGAGCAGTGTATGGGGCAGTGGAGTACGATCCTTTGTCATCTGGGCGAGCGGATGATGGCTGCGGAGAACCACATAAGGATAAGATGGGGTATCTTCCAGGGCGATTGTCTGAGTCCAATCTGGTTCTGCCTCTCTCTGAACCCTCTCAGTACCTTACTGGAGGGCTCCGGGAGGGGATTTCAGCTACGGAAAGGAGGGACAAAATTGACCCACCTTTTCTATACGGATGACCTCAAGTTATTCGCCTCCAGTCGCTCCCATCTTATGGAATTGCTAAACATCACGTGTGAATTTAGCAATTCCATTGGAATGGAGCTGGGGACGGATAAGTTTGCGGTCCTCCATGTTGAAAGGGGAAGGGTTGCTAACTCTGAGGGCGTAGACTTATCTATGCCCGTCAACTTAAGGACCCTTTCCGAGGCTGAAACATACCGATACCTGGGTATGTCACAAAACATCGGTATCGATGAGACTGGTATGAAACAGTCAGTTTGCGACGTGTTTTATGCACGCTTGACCAAAGTGCTTAACAGCCTTTTGTCCGGTGTGAATAAGGCACACGCATATAACGGCTGGGTCATGCCTGTCCTCATGTATACCTTTAGCATACTCAGGTGGACTCAGACTGAACTTAACGCCCTGGATAGAAAAGTCCGCACTACAATGACGTCCCATAGGATGCATCATCCGAGATCGTCGGCAATGAGGCTGTACTTGCCGCGGAAGCATGGTGGTCGTGGCTTCTTGAGCGCGCTCACCATGCATAATCGCGAAGTGTGCAGCCTCCGTGATTACTTCCTGGCGAGATCGGATGATCCATTCTATAAGGACGTCATTTCTTGTGATAAAGGACTTAACCCTCTATCCTTAGCCAACGAGCAATGGCAAGACCCGGCAGTGCAGAGCATTTCCGGCCGGGGGACCGTATGGAAGGAGAAGGAGCTCCACGGGAGGTTCTACAAGGCTCTACATGAGCCTTTCGTAGACACAGTAGCCTCCCTCCACTGGCTACGCTTTCGTGATCTCTTCGGGGAAACCGAGGGTTTTGTCTGTGCAATACAGGATCAGGTTATTAAGACCAACAACTATCGGAGATACATCCTAAAGGATGGCACCGTCGACATCTGTCGAGCTTGTCGCCATCCCGGTGAGTCACTTAGGCATGTTATCTCCGGTTGTTCGGCGCTTTCTAACTCTGAGTACTTGCACAGGCACAACCTAGTAGCCAGAATTCTACACCAGGAGCTCGTTCTGAAATACGGTCTCGTGGATCGGAAATTGCCGTATTACAAGTAATTGCCGGAAGCCGTGCTCGAAAATGATCGCGCCAGGCTCTATTGGGACCGAGCCATCATCACAGACAGGACTATTCTTGCGAATAAGCCTGATATTGTGCTGATGGACCGGGCACAGTCAAGGATATTTTTGGTCGACATTACCATTCCGTATGACGAGAACCTCGTGAAAGCCGAAACAGACAAGCAAACAAAATATCTGGACCTGGCTCACGAGGTGACCGACATGTAGGGTGGTCTGCCGACCGAAATTATTCCTGTAGTCGTCTCTGCAAACGGGCTAATCCCAGTCAGCCTCTCGGGTCATCTGAGGCGGCTGGGACTACGTGGCGGACCGCTCCAGGTTCAAATGCAGAAGGCGGTGCTCCTCGATACCGCCCGCATCGTCCGCCGGTTTCTTTCCCCTTTCCCCTAACCCTCGGCCGTTTGGTCTCTCCTGCCGAGGGCCTCCATCTGGTTGGGCTTTTATTTATTTATGTACTTTTATATTTATTTTATGTTATTGATATTTATGTATATTTGTCTTTTCATTTTCATTTATAATTATATATTTATAGCACCCAACCAGATGAGAAAACTATATAGATACCCCAAAATAATAATAACATTCCACAACTATCACACAACGCCATCTAGTCCCAAGCTAAGCAGAGCTTGTGTTATGGGTACTAGACAACTGATAAACATACTTATATATTTCTAAATACATAAATATTATAGATAAATTACACCCCGACACAGAACAAATGATCGCGCTCATCACACAAACATTTGTCCTGTGTGAGAATCGTACCCACGACCTCCGGCATAGCAGTCAGGGTCACTAACCACTAGACCAACAAGCCTGTCAAAATTACGATTTTGTTTTAACTAACAAATTGTATGTTAACACCGACATTCGATGGATAAGAACGTTTCTAAAGAGGCAACCTCGTACTGGAAAGCGCAGTGTTGAGCGATTCCCCACAGATGTTTGACGAACAGGCAAGCAGTCAATGGAGTCAGTTTAGCAGTGCACTTGTGATCGGCTTTATTCCATTTATATCGCTATGACAGTTGTGAACACCATGTGGGTATCCCATGACAAGGCCAAAATTAATCTTAGACGTCTCTCCAAGACTAACACAGAATCCTTAGTCAGTGATACGTGTTACCAGGTCATCACCCCATTTTCCTTACTACACTCCGCCTATCGATCTGACACAGCCATTCCAGAACTTTTATATAAATATATTAAATTTTAATAAATGTGCATTAATTCTAAACTTAGGCACTACATAATAATATACCTATTGCTTAAAATCTTCTAACGATTAGTGATAAAAATTACCGCTGCCCGCATTACAGTTGACCCCACTCACGAAATAAATCAAGCGTTAAGTTTTAAATTACCTTAATATAAATTAAGCTGCCAATGAATGAATAGGTGTTGGGTGGAGTTCATTATTATGACCATTCGATTTGTGGTTGAAGCATTAAAATTATTGCCTTCGGCTACATCTGTTCAATATTATTTCCAGATACAAATTTCTAGCACAAATATTTACTCTAGATTAATATTAATAGCTTGACTGGTTTAAACCACAGAAATTTAAATAATATTATTTGGATTTATCTGGGTTAAAAGACTGTTAGATATTAATTTGATAAATGAATAGTTGTGTTAGAATAATATAAATGAATAGTTGTGTTAGAAGCTTGTACCTGAAATAATATTGAAAAGTTTGAGTTGATTGAAAGTCTAAGG
>CAJQZP010001530.1:0-61872 GCA_907164705.1 Parnassius apollo
AAAATAAAAAATAATGATCCCAAAGTTAGGAAACGGGATGCCTTTCAGTACCTACGTGAGAGATCACAATCACTCCCAGACAAACATTTATACACAAATGAGAATACATGCACCACAAGCCGGACAACTACAACACAATAAACAACAACAAGTTAACAGTCTCCCATCACGGTTGGTCCCCGCGGGAGTACTAGACCACTACCCTCCAACTAAAAGACGTACCTCACATCTTATCGCAACACTAAAAACGAGAACCCTTAGAACTCAAAATTTGCTAGAAAGTTTGCTAGAATTGGAAAAATCATTAGAAAATATAAAATACGACATACTAGGTATAAGTGAAATGCGAAGACTGGGTGAAAAAATAGAAGATCACGGCAGCTATATACTGTATCACACAGGAGAAACTGCTGGTTGCAGAGGAGTTGGGTTTTTTAATAAAAAAAGTCAATGAAGGAGTATATACAAGAATTGATAGGAATATCTGATAGATTAACAATTCTTAATGTGAAACTACCAGGATATAAGAAACCTTAGTCTATCATACAGGCATATGCACCCACTGAAAAATCCAAACTATCAGTGCCCGAAGCTTTCTATTATGAGATATCTTTAACTATAAAAAATAACACCGACAAACATATAATCTTAATGGGGGATTTCAATGCACAAATTGGAGCTAGACAAAACAATAACGAGTACGTACTTGGCAAGTTCGGATATGGAAAAAGAAGTCGCAACGGGCAGAAACTAGTTGAATTTCTAATGGAGCATAACCTATCAGCATTAAATACCAACTTTAATAAGCACAAAAGTAATAAATGGACATGGATTTCCCCGGATGGCTCTTATAAAAATGAAATTGATTATATATTGAGCAACTACCCAAAAGCTTTCACCGACACTACTGTTATAAGCAATTAGAACTTTAATACAAACCATCGTATGGTACGCTGCTCACTTAAAAAATTCCAAACAAAAATATCTCGCTATCATATTAAAAACAATGTGATTAAACTGTCAGGTCAACCTTACCTAATAAAGTGCAACCTGTTCAAAGAAACAAACAGACATATAACAAGCGATGAAATAGATACAACACTGAAATATGATATACTAGAAAAGGAATTACAAAGCTTGTATATCTCAAGAAATAATGCAGAAAAACCAAATAAGTATCAACTGAGTGAGCATACCTTGCAACTAATCGGGGAAAGAAAGAAGCTTATAGCTAGCCAACTAAAAAAAGAAAATATGAAGTTAGTTGCAGATTTAAGCAAAAGAGTAAGAGAAAGTATACGGAAAGATCGCAAGGTCAAGAGATTGAAAATATTCGAGCACTACATCCAAAAAAAGGGGTGTTTAAAAAAGCTCTGAAAGAACTGCGAGAAGTAGGCAACGAATGGATACCCAAACTAAAAGATAGGTCGAATACTACCACGATATGACAGAAAATTAAAGATTTAGCCACAAGTTTCTACCGTCAGCTGTATGCCAGCCAGCATCAAAGAACAACTCCGGATATCCTATTGTGTGAAGTTGAAAAAGCAATTAAGAGTCAAAAGATGGAGAAGTCTCCGGGACCAGACAAAATTACCAATGAACTTATGAGGGGAAATATAAAAGAACTGACTCCAATTCTTACAAAGATTTTTAACGAAATCCTAACAAGTAGCCAAATTCCAAAACAATGGACTAAATCTCACGTAATCCTACTATACAAAAAAGGTGATAAGGAAAACATAGAAAATTATAGACCGATAAGCCTGATGTCAAACGTATACAAAGTTTTTGCAAAAGTAATACTAGACAGAATTAGCAAATTGTTAGATGAACAACAGCCCGTTGAACAAGCAGGTTTTAGGAAAGGATTTTCAACAATTGACCATATCAATACGATGAAACAGGTACTAGAAAAAATATAACGAATATAATAAAAACATCTATGTAGCTTTTATAGATTATACCAAGTCCTTTGATAGCTTAAGCCACGAGTACATATGGGAAAGTCTAAATCAACAGGGAATACCAAGCGTGTATACTAAAATCATAAAGAACATCTACGCCAGACAGTAAGGCCAGAATCCAGTTGGAAACTTTGGGAGATAAATTTAGCATACAAAGAGGTGTGAGGCAGGGAGATCCTTTATCCCCAAAATTGTTCTCTGTTGTGTTAGAATATATCTTCCGCAACCTATACTGGGATAAGTATGGCATCAATATAAACGGGTCAAAACTGCACCATTTAAGTATTGCAGATGACCTGGTATTAATTGAAGAACGCCCTGAAAATCTCGAATATATGATAAATAATCTAAATGAAGAAAGCATAAAAGTTGGACTAAAAATGAACTCCAAAAAGACCAAAATAATGATGAACAGCACAAATTTTAACATCACAATAAACGGCGATACTCTAAAATATGTAAAAGACTACATATATCTGGGTCAAGTAATTTTCATAGAAGATCAAATGACGAAAGAAATTAATTTTAGGATCGCAACAGCTTGGAAGAAATACTGGTCATTAAAAGAGATCATGAAGTCCAAAGACCTAAGCATGTCAATAAAAAAGAAAGCATTTAATACTTGCATTTTACCTTGTCTAATATACGGATGCGAAACCTGGACCCTCACAAAGGCATTGAGAGTAAAACTTGCAAAGGCACAAAGAGCAATGGAGAGGAGTATGACCGGCTATAAAAGACAGGATAAGATCATAAATATTGACCTTAGGAATTTAACGAAGCTTACTGACATACTCAAACCAATCGATCAACAGAAGTGGAGATGGTCAGGACATATGATGCGTGACAAGATGGGAAAGTGGAGCAGGAGAGTAACAGAATGGTATCCAAGGGACAGCAAAAGAAGACGAGGAAGGCAGCATGCAAGGTGGGAAGACGAAATAAAACTCACAGCAGGACCAAACTGGAGAAGGGTTGCTCAAGATAGACAACAATGGAAATTGTTGGAGGAGGCCTTTGCCAATAGGCACGCCGAACTAAGAGACATTTTATAGTTAGTAGATTCTTTTATCTTAAGTTTTAATGTTAAATGCTATTAGATCGGAATAAAGGGCTTTATTATTATTATTATTATATTGATAAAAAGTAAAGTTAATGACAATTCATTTGCAGACAAGAAACTTGTCTCAAAGTAGATTTTTATGGTCTAAGGAAACGAGTGGCAGTGTAAGAATATCTACTGTCCCGTACCATTCCGTGCGTGTCATAAGAGGTGACAAAGAGAAAGAAGAATCAGGAGATGAGCAGCAACGTCTTCTTAATAAAACCTACAATATAAAAATTATGGTTGCCAAGCATGGCAACTATAGCAAACACATGCCACGCATGCTTTAATTCTTCTATACACTTTCTTAACGCAGACTCCAGAAGACGAAATTGTTTTTTCTTTTTATATATTTCCAGTTCTCCAAAATTGGCTTTCACTTTTGTAAATTAAATATTATTTTTTTTCTTAAATAATACTCTTAAGTTATATCAAAGTTATACAAAATTAAAGCCAAGACATACGGATACGAATATAAGGCAGTGAGAATAGTTCTATTGGATCCGAATTGTTGAATAACGATCGTAATCTCTAACAAGAGCACTTTATGTCCAACCGCTACGACCATAAAAGTAACCGTCCATTGTATCACAATTCACTGGGTTTTATCTTGACCCCGCTACCATACAAATGAAAAGATTGTGTATTTTGGAATACATTGAATGCTCCACACAAAGTTAATAGACTACATTTGTTAAAGGTGATTCAATGAAAAGGTACTCTAAAGAAACGTTAGTTTGGGGTGACTTTGGAGCAAATATTTTTATTTTTATTTTTTATTTTATGTAAATTGGTTTACCAACAACTTATGCACTGACATCTTTCCATATAAATCAAGCAATATAGTAAAAAAAAGACCAAGTACGCAGTCAATTACAGGCAAACACCTCATGCATAACTTTTATCGCGACAGTTACAAGACGAATTTAAACTTATTGAATAGAAACACTGTAGTACTGCTATTATAAAATGCACTAAAACAAACTGACCAAAAACAGAACGGCAAGGTATGGATTTACAATATTTAAAAAAAAAGTATTTAACAAGGCAAAATGTTTATAATCTGAGGTACCTATCATATAGACAGCCTTTCGAAACTTTCCCAATGAAACATGGTTAATGTCGACGCGATCGCCAATTTGGTTAAAAAGTCTGATCATCCTAAAAATTGGCGAATGTGATCCCAAAACAGTTCGTCGTAATGGAGGACTGAGTAGTGTAATAGGTTTTCGTGGGGGCCTGAAGGGAACTCTAAAATTAATCTTTTGTAAAAGTTCTGAGCAGTCTATGATATTGTGGAGTAATTTAAATAAAAATAACAAATCTAAAACCTCTCTTCGTTTGGATAAACTGGTCATGTTAAAGCGCTTAAGACGGGTCTCGTAACTGATATGCCTGCCTCGCATACCCGAAGAATACGACAGGTGCCGAAGAAAGCGCTTTTTTTACCCGTTCTATTCTCAATGAGTGAGTAGCGTAGTGCGGCCGCCAGATTACACTACCACACTTCTGACCAGACTACAATAAAGGATTTTTTTAGTTTTAATGTCTCGGAATTCCTTACTATTTCTTATAACAAAACCCACCATTCTCGATGCCCTGCCGATCGTTTGTTCCATATGTGGTATGAATGTAAGTTTTGTGTCCAATAAAACGCCTAATTCACGCATGATTTCTGTCTCCATAAGTATGTTGCCTGCTATTGTGTATGAAGATGAAATATTATATTTAGAGACAAGACTGTTGAAGACTGTTCTCAATAAGGCCGGATCGACGAAATTACTTTTTATCCGTATTTCTTTGTATAGAGATCTCTATCAACATTTTTGCACACCATAATTGAGTATATGAAAGTTATAATGGGTGACATTTTTATCGTCTGGAAAATAATATGGTGTTTTGTGTAAGTGAATATATTCTTGAAAGTATTTGTAAAATATAACCGATAGGCAAAATTTCTGAAAATATCTAAAAACATAAGCACGATTTTTAATTTGCACTTGTAGTGTATATATTAGGTACCGATTGATTAATAAGGCATTATTTATAATGCCCGGGCAAATCAGAATAATGCCAAAATAAGTACGGAATTTGATAAAAACTACCGAAATAAATATATTGACCGAGCTATATGAATACAGTCCGTTACTTATTCAGCAGAGTAATAACAAGGTGGGTTAGGATAGGTCTTTTATGTTGTCACATATTTAATAATTAAATATAACGAAAATAAAGTATTAAAAGTATATTTCTTCGTAACGCATGGGAAGAGATATTTCATAGCCGCTATTTGAAACTGCAAAGTAGTTTTCCCTTCACATTCTTTTACATTTGTTAATTTAACATTTGGTGCATTACTAACTTATTGTCTTAAAAGTGATTAACATGGTTAGGTTAGGTTACATCAAACTGTACAACAAATACGTAGCAATATACACAGTAGTACATAGCCTTATTTGACTTGACATTATTCATACTTCCCGGGCGTTATAAATATGCCCTGATTAATTACTTGCTCAATAACGTAACATACTACAAGTTAGACCTGGTGACGGCAACAGCATCAAAGCTGCGAGACGTCTAGTACTGCGATCGTCAATCTGACAGTCAAGAGTGATGATTAAGGCAAATCTTTTTTTATAAAATAGGGGTGACAAACGAGCACACAGTCCACCTGATGGTAAGTGCATGCTGAGGCCCATAGACATCACATCTACATTTATTCTCGATTAAGAATGCCTCGTTTCAAGTGAAAAGGGTCTCCATCTGCAATTCTCCCGGTGTTGCAGTTGTTCATGTGCGAAGATAGTCGATTACCGTCAGGTAAGCCGCATGCTCGTTTGCCCCCTCTTATGTATAAAACAACTTAAAATAATGTTACAAAGGCGAAAGTAATGCCACTTGGCATTCTTTGTCAGCCAACTTATGGCGTTGTTTAATAGACTTTAATGTGTTGAAGAAGAAGGAAAAAAATAAGATGGTTATACCTTTTAAATCTCCATTTTTTCTACTTGACACTAAACAAACAGAATATTTTGTGAGTTTCTTTTATGTTTATATAAAAGAAAGGGAATAAACATCAGGCTTATCTTACTACTATAGTAAGTGTCTACCGCCGTCCATAAACAATTGCACCGCCGAGGGAATTGCAGGTACGTTATCGGCCAAATGCGGTTTCCTTACCATGTTTCCTGTTAAGCCGAGAACGTGGTAAATGATAACTCGCAGTTATTAATTCCATTATGCTGGCAGGGTTGGATCCCGAGTTGTTTGAGTTATTTGAAATTTTACACCTTGATCTAAAACAGCTCTCTGCTAACTAACTCCTTTACTAACAACGTATCTTTAGCTTTGCTTGAAGTTGTCTATAAGATTATATATAATTGAAGTAGCTGCAGGTGTCTATTGACTGTAGTAGCTACTTAGCATTAGGGCTGTAACGTTGCTTGTCCTTTAGTTTTATAAAAAATTAAAGGATTTATAAATGTATTATATATACATGTTATATACGTGGTAGACGCGCCACGCTGCAGCTTTATTATGGTTGTACAACGAATGGGCCGGCTCGACCACGCTCTCACAAAACACCCGCGTAAAATAGCAGCTTAATGGTGCTGTGTTACGTTTGGTGAGTGTAGGAAACCGGAGACCCTGTTTACTGGAAACGAGGCATCCCATCTTAGTCCTCAAGGGTAACAACGCATTTGTAGTTCGAATCTTAATTGAGGATAAATGTAGATGTCTTGCGGCCACAGCATCCACTTACAATCAGGTGAGCCGTGTGCACGTTTTTCATCCTTATTCTATAAAAAAATTAACTCATTCATACATTAGTGAGGGTTTATTGTTAAGTGATTATATTGGTCAGCTCAGTCAAATGAACACTTTGTAACTCTTTTACTTAATATGTTTATAAATCTTAATAATGTATTCTTTATATCACCTCAATCAAAAACTTATAGTTGGCCTAATACGAGAATACAGATAAAAGAGAAATTCAATTACAAAAGCAATCTTAATTTTCATCTAAAAACGCAAAATGTTTTCCTATCTCGAACAAGAAGCTCATTAGTGCTACAAATGTTTTAGGCATAAACGGAAACAAAATGGCTTGATCAAAAAAGATATTTTAGGGAACAATTTTTACTAGATAACCTTGGCTTACAAATTACAAGTTCATTAATAGAATGAAGCGTTACCTTATGAAAATCCATTATTTTTAAGATTTAAAAAAATTTCTTAGCTAAGATCCGCGATCAATTTTGAGCAGTATTCCCATCACCACTAACTCTCAACACCACCACACTAGGAAAGACGTAATGTCGACGGTACTGTATTTCCTAGAGCAAAGGTGTTGGGAGTAATGGTGCTGGGATTAGTGGTGACGGGGATAGTGCACGCATTTGAGGAGGGCGGGAGGAGCTCTTTGTTGAACTAGGTAAGACACGTTACTTTACTTTATTAAACGGATCTTAGCTATTTACTTAATTTCTGACATCTTTATTCACAAGTTCTTCTTCTTTATCATTCGCCCATAAAAACTCCACTTCTGGGCAGTAGCCACTCCTGTTGTACTGACGATTTGCTTAAATCGTCACGCAAGATTGACGATCGCAGCACTGGTCATCTCTTGACACTTCAGCGTGTTGCCGGTCTGGGTATTTTACGCTTGGAGCAAACGAGAGGGTTATATCGCCAACTATCGGGACTTCGTTAAATTTTTCTGACTTATTCTATTCCCTTACGTCGACTAATAAAATATTTTAATTGCGAAATATTATAAAATACTTACTTCTGTATTTTATAAACAAACGCTTGATAACGTTCGTTGAAATGATTTTTTTTACTTTTTAAAAAAAAAATATTTTTTTAACAAAAGTAATTTCCTCAACTCTCTATCTTCAGGTAAGATGTATCCTCTCTGTTGATCATAATACCGGATTCCAGCTGGGCTAAATTCATAGGCTTGGTATGAATTTACGGTCTAAATGCTGTTAAATGTTTACTCGTGCATCTATCGCACATTCTCAAATATTTCTGGCTATTATCTTATCGACATCAAAGAAATGAGACGCGGCAATGAATTTCCTTATGCCACCTATATGAAAAGAAAATTAATGAGATACTTCTTGACTGTCACGTTAGTGTAGTGATTCTTAACGCGGTTGCTGGTAAAGAGGTCACGGGTCAGAATCCCGGGTCAGTCAGTTATTGGGTTTATCTGTCTTAAAATTCTCAGTAACAGCCTAGTGTCAGGAAGTTAGGGATGTTGATGTAGGATGTGTACCTACAAGTCTCGGAAAGCACGTAAAGCCGTAAATCCTGCGTTTGATCTATCTCCGGTCGTGTGGGATTATCGTCCCATCGGTCTAAGAGAGTGAGGGAATATAGGGTGCTTAATATAGAGCTTAGTGTAGAGGAATATGTGTGCTTTTGCATACACTCGGGCGCTATAATCCTGTCCTGCACTATATTCTCCTACTGAGACTGGCCGCCATGTCCGTAAATCCTTCAGGAAGACATTAATGTCTGTGAAATTTTCTCCTCTATTATCAGGTTCTGTAGCCTCTGGGTTGCATCTGTATGCGGTTACCTTTGAGGAAGTAGACCTCACAGTCTTTATTCATATTGGCTTTTATTCACCAGACCGCAACTCAGTAGTGCACGCACAACTTGGTGGCAGAAACAGTAGCAGTAGATGGTACTTACCGTGTATGAATATCCACTTTTAATCTTTAAAACACTCTTTGTGCCTAAGCCTGCCAGCCCAATGGAATTGTTAACTGCAATTTATCATTTACCAAGTTTTTGGCTTAACAGAAAACATCGTAAGTAAATGTATATGTCAAAACTTAAGTTTAGATGATTTAGCCTGAAAAGAGGTAACATTAGCCTACGTTCAAAACTATACCAAAGTTTAGTCGGTTATCCTTAACCCATTCCCTGTCCCATACGCCACATATTGTACATTGCTATTATCTTGTTAATGTGTCTGGAAACCGGACGATCAAAGTGTTGTCCTTATTATTTAATCTGACATAATATGTGTTTACAAAATCTTATTTAAGTAAAGATATAACCCTTAATTACTGCGTTCGTGACAAAAATCTACTCGAGAAAGTATACCTTTTAATATAAAGTGGTGCCTCTCTCCCTTAAAGAATAAAAGATAAATACAGTTTATAAAACATAACCTTTTGTTATCATTGTTATTATAACCTATATTTTTTATTCAAAACACTGTTCACTTTGTCTGCCAGTGACAGTACAAAGGATATTTCACTCGGAGGAACCATTAAATCTGACTAAAATAACACTACACAAAATGGTAAGATGAAAGACAAAGCGCCTAAATTGATGTGTCTATTAAACATTATTTTTTTGTAATATGAAGCTACTGAGGATTAAAGAACATTTATATGTATTAATTTAGTATATGTATTTATGTATTTTTTATTTAACTTTAGGCAAAATGAATGTCTGTAATGACTAACCGAACTGAAAACGTGTTTTATTTTATAGATTAAGGGTAACAAACGAGCACACAGTCCATTTGATCGTAAATGAATGTTGTGGCCTATAGACATCTACGTCAATCCACGATGAAGAATCAAAATACAGATGCGTTGTCACCTCTGAGGACTAAGATGGAATGCCTCGTTTTCAGCAAAAAGGGTCTTCGGGTCTCTACACTCACCATACAAAACGTATCAGTGTTAACATGCTATTTTACGCTAGTATTCCATGAGAGCGTGGTCCTTCCCCGGTCGAGCCGACCCATTCATTCCATTCCATTTTTGTCCTCAGGGGTATCAATGCATCTGCGTTTTGATTCTTAATCGAGTATACCATTATTATATCTAAATGTAATGATGCCAGGTCCTTGTCTTTCACACCTCAGTTCACTTTCGTAAAACGTGATTTGTAATTAAGTGGCACCTAATTAGTGTATTTGTTTTCATTTCAATGTGAGGTTGTATTTAGCTGGGTTGGTCGGCCAGTGCAGCAAACCCGTGAACACGCAAGACTTTGCCAGAATCCATTCACTTACCATCAGGTGGACTGTGTGCTCATTTGTCACCCTTATTCTATAAAAAAACTTCTCTTGAGGACTGTACTTGATTTCATAAAAGAAAACACTTGCGTGAAGTATGACGCGGAACTTTAATATTGCACACAAATATAGACACGACTGTTTGTTAAAATCATAATTTCTAGAAGAAATGGAACATAAAACAATAACTAAAATATGGATAACACTTTTAATGTTGCAAATTTATCAATATTTAATAAATAATATTTAATTGGTACGGTTATAATATATTCAATAAATATTATATATAGCAGATTTTTATTATTGAAATTAATATCAAATTTCATTTGATATTAATCACAATAATAAAAAATCTGCTGACTTATTTACACATAATATAAAAATTAGAATATGGAAATGTTTAAGCTTCCACTTTGAGCCATAAATAAAAATAAAGTTAAAAAGCATAGATACATACAGCCTATGTACGTCCCACTCCTGGGCACATGCCTCCTCTCATCTCTGAGAGGCTTTGAAGACAAATAAGTATCCACCGCGCTATTGATGACCATAGAAAGATGATCAAGGATAATTGAATACAACAACTTTACGTGCTGTTCGAGGCTCAGGGTTAAAACATACTACTTCCTGACTATTTAACTACTGAGAATTTCTTAACAGAAAAACTTGATTTTTGGCTTATGACCGGTGATCGAAATTCTGTTGAAGGACATTATAATATTATTTAGTACTTAAAAATTCGAGTAATATTTTTATTGGTGCCGGTGACTTCCAATGTACGATCGAGAATTGCGCATGCACTACGAAATTTTTAAATTCTCAAGTAAGTCTATATCAAGATTTGTTTTTCCCATTGTTTTATTTGGGATTTAACTTTTTAACGTATTTTTTAATTTCTTAATGGCTCCAAATCACAAGGATTTCTAAAAAATAAATTATATTTAGCGTTTTTAACTTTGTGACCAGCCAGTATCTACATATTACTACTGGGTTCTCAGATGTTAATGTGAACGCAACGGCAGCTTCATTGTAAATTTTTAAATCGATATAAAATCATAAAAGTATTAATGTATAAAAGTATATTTATACATACATATGGAACTAATCATTTAAGTGTAATTTTAAAGACGATCGCCAAGGCTTATTCACAATTGTTCAAATCTTTATAAAAATTAAAAAGCTCTTGTAACCAGGAAATTTTGATAATGCCATGAAAATCAACATAACAATTAAGTTCAAGCGATATTACATTTAACTTATTATTCATAGTATAATAAAACGGAACTTGGGCAACTTGGGTTACCCGTTTTCAGTAATTTTACATCCCGAAAAATCTCATTTATATTCATCGCAGCACCTGTTGTAAAGTGCTGGAATTAAAAATGAGTCAGACTACCCAAAAGTGAGAAAAATAATTGTTGAGATTGCACTAAGAAAAACGTTATCCGTTCTATAATTTTTTATAATTTCTGTCGGTCTTTATGTCTGTCTGTCGGGGCTGATCCTAGGAAAGGCTGAACCCAATATAGTAAAACTTGACGAACAGATAGATTGTAAGTATATTATATTTTTATGTTGCTACCGCACACTGAAAAGTTTTCCAAGCTTTTCATTTGTTTATTTGTTTATTGTTTGTATTTATTAAAAATATTAATCCTAACACTGTTCAAAAAGCTCTGGGCACTATGCATTACATACAGTAAAATAAAGCATTTGTTTTGATTCTATTCAATGATCTGCGTTCGTGACAAACAAACCAAACCAAAGAAGCTTAGAGTTATTACATACATACATACGCATGGAGATAACTTACAATTATCATAAATTGAGTCGATATACTTCTCTTGCTTTTTCCAATTTAATTTTCAAATGAGTCAAAAAGTGAAAAATATATTCAAAGATGTTGCGTATAATTCATGCGTGGAAAAAGAAACGTCAAGTGGTTATCTTTGGTCTCTTTTACACTACTAAATAAAAAAGTTAATAAGATCGTATTTATTTTATCTAAAATCGTAGTGGCTGATTTATTTGACAAATGTAATTTTAATTGTCGTATTATTTATTGTGATGTTTGACGTCTGTTGTCTTTAATAGTTTACTAAAAATATATTATAAAATCATATCTTTAAATAAAATATATCAATGGTGATGACTTGTTTTATACTAGGATCCAAATCCCATTCTTCCCGTAAGGGACATGGTTCAGAATTCGTAGGCTTCCACCGGTATGTACGGTTTTATTATCCTGGAATAAAATTACATTATAATTGTAAGTAAACTTTATTACACATTAATTTGAAAATAACAAGTCGGTTTTTTGTAAAAATGAGACTGTATTTATTGTATATAATCGCTAAAATACATTGAAATATAAAATTTATTTTAAACTACAGTAATGCGGTTTTAAGGCATATCGGCAAAGTTGACAATACCATATCGACATTCTTCTTTATATTTTCGTTGTTTTAGTATGCTTAAAGATGATAAAGAATTGGAAAAACCTGGTGTAGAGTAATTCCACGGTCAGAAAACCATTGGACAAAGAATAGCCGCATTTGCTCAAAACAGTTCTCCAAACATTGTTTTGTTAAGGAAGGGAAATGGCGAAGGCTGTAATTTAATACAATTCCTACTTTATACTTCGTAGGAATACATTTATTATTTAATTATGTTTAATTTTATTTTTATTACATATCATTAAATATCATTATGTCAAAAAGCATACAGTCAATGGGATACCAACATGCGAATAGAATTATTAATAATAATATCATTACATCCGTTTTGAAACCCCAAATATGTTTGATGTTTTAGGAACCAGAGGAGA
Organism: Parnassius apollo; assembly: GCA_907164705.1. Taxonomy (NCBI): domain Eukaryota; kingdom Metazoa; phylum Arthropoda; class Insecta; order Lepidoptera; family Papilionidae; genus Parnassius; species Parnassius apollo. Next base: position 12,954 of record CAJQZP010001530.1, read on the forward strand.
TTATGGATAGTTCACCCCCCGCAAGAAGTGAAAAATTAATTGAATGTGAGAATAGTGTAAGCCCTTTTATGAATAACTGGCTAAGGACTATTAAATAATAATATTTTATATAAAAGGAAAAAGTAAGTTTGCAATTATTACTTCACATGTATTTTATAAACTTCACACCGATATTAACAATCTAGAACCAGAACCAATGAACATAAGTGAAAATTTAGGTCCATCCCAACATTCATAACTTAATGATAGATTGCAAGAGATCCTAAACAACAAAAATTTATTAAACGATAAAATACTTCTTTTCAACGCAGTAACATCATCATATCATACGTCTGTTTTCTAAGAACGTATAATATAGTAAGTATAATAAAGTATATACGCGTGAATGCTATAATTCAAATTCCTTATAAACTTTGTCTGAATTCTTTTAATTTGTTGTTTATGCGTAATATAATAGGGAGAACAAATACTACTAGCGTAATAAACACTTTTGATGCAGTTTATATCCGAAAAAAATTTGCAAGTACGTAGACCAAACTTTTATTTTTAAGCTTTTTGTACTATTGTATTTACATATTTAGTCACAGCCAGCTTCTTGTCAAGGGTACCAATTAGTATTTTATTTGTTTCATCTTTTTCACACACCTTATAATGAGGGATATAAAATTCCGACTTATTGTCATTCTCTACCTATAATCCTGGAGGATTTGAGAAACTGTGGCAGGTATAAAGGCTTTACTAAATTAAATGAGTAATATAGATAAGTTATAATAAACAATTTAAAAGTTATTTTAATACAGTTAAATTGACTTTATTTTCTTTGTAAATGGCAAATAAATATTTTGTTTGAATTTTCACTTTGTGTTTTTTGCTCACACCTAATGTAAAGCTGATGAAAAAGCGTTACCAAATTTGGCAAACAGAATTTTTCTTAGTGGGTTTTATGATATATTTTAACTTTATAGCACGATTGATCAGAATTACAAAATTCACCAAACAAAATTTGACAAAATTGATTATAAATCAAACGTTTTTAAGTTCTATTGCTGTGAAAACTTCGTTCGTAGCAGGTATTCCTTTAGTTGGTAACCTAAATTAATATTTATTGAAAACGTTAAACAATTTCATTAAAATGCAGATTTTTTTGAACCATAGATAAAACGAGTATATTGATAAAGCTGTTCCTTTTTATAGCTACCATCACTAGAATTGTCTATGGTATATAAAAAAGCTAAAAAAACGTCTACAAACTTGTAAAGGGGAAATGGTGACATTCATATAATTATCTTTTTTATTCTTTAGGAAATGTCATATGCATAAAGAGTTCGGTTAGATGAGGTTTTGTTCCGTTTTTAAGACTCTCTCTATGCTTGTAAATACTCTGAGCAAAGAAGCGGCAGTGGATCTCACAGAGTACTTAAACACGAATGAGCTATATAAATGCTATGTATTTTTGACCAAAATCAATCATAGTTCGTTTAATGAGATAATATTTCATTAATCGGGCATTTAACAAGAGAGAAAATAATCTCTTTAACATGAAACAGACATTAGAGTTGTTCTACCTCAGACAGTGAAACGACAGATAAAGTGAAACGTTCAGGACCATTGTACGGTTATAGTATTTGATACACAGGGATTACGGTAAACTAAAGTTGAATCATTTATTTTTAACCGACTTCAAAGAAGGAGGTTTACTATTCGACTGTATGTACTTACTTTCAGTTTGTTAACCGATATCTTCGTCAACTGTGAACCGATTGTGGTAATTCTTTTTTTACTAAACGGGTTTTACTTCAGGGGTGGCCCTACATATTTAGAGAAAAACAATGTAGGAAAAGAAGTTTTAATATTATACGTGGTAGAGTCACATGTGCATCATGATTGTTGAAAGAATTATTAGTCAGCTCGACCGGGGAAGAACCACGACTCTAAGAATACCAGCGTAAAATAGCAACATAATTTTTGACTGGAAACGAGTCAAAATCCTAGTCCTCAATGCACAACACATCTGCATTTGGTTTCCTAATCAATGATAAATGTAGATGTCTGTTGGCTACAGCATTCACTTACCATCAGGTGGACTGTGTGCTCGTTCATCACCTTAATTCTATAAAAAAAAACATAAATTTTCGAAAATTATTTCATAATCTTCATCAGCCCTTTACAATGTAACGCTACCCCCCCCCCCACTATAATTGTTTTTTTATATATTATTATATATTTCCCCTTTATATAAAATTAATATCTATATCTTTATACCTTTGTGACCAGGATAAATAAATATGTTTTGATCTTTCTAAATGATCTTTCTTTTATTACTAGGCCGTTTATTACTAGGCCGTTTGTAATATTTATGGCTTGATCGTCTTAGGTAGGACCCTTATTTACGTTGTGTTTATTTAGTAACTTAGTTCTTTTAGGTGTCTTTTGGAAGAATGAATATTCACTACAGCAATTGAAAGCAGTTGGTAGTGCCTTATAAGCTAAGTGGACCCTGTTCACGAAGACAGGGCTCGGGAAATGTTAAGAACATAAAACGTCCCTATTCCACTTGTATCAGGTTTACTTTATTAATTTATTATTATTTATCCCTTCCCGCTTGAGAAAGGCCCACAATATATATATATATTGGGAACTGGACTGTAGTCCACAGCAAAATAACTGGCGAACCAGTAAAAGAGGGCTTGGCCCCTTGGTAGTGCGTAACAACAAACATCGACCGAAGTCGCACATGTCAATGCGTGTAAATGCCATGCATAAAACGAACGAATCCAGCCACATTGAATGTACGTCACGCGGTTTAGGCAAATGGCCATACCGGCCGTAAACCCTCCATGAGCGCCACAACCTGCCAGACCGCCGCTCCTACAGACGTGATGTAAGTGTATGGCATCACCACCAATTGCACGATCAGCACGGCTACTAGCCGCAGAGCGTGTCATGAGTCTACTGCTCACCTCAAGGGAATGGGGTCCCACATTATGCGGCTTTCGACCGCAGCCTTGAGAGTCTCCTCAGATCCTCTCTCCAGCTTCAACCCGCTCCTGAGGTCAACACATATGCTCCACCAACCAATACAACGGCAGATATAGCCAAAAGGCAGTTATAAGATAAGAGTAATAATTCACCATCATAAAGAATTTGTGTCACTAACGTTGATTAAATGCATTTTCGCAAGTTGCCTTCGATTATTTAAAGGTGGGAAAGTTGCAGAGATATATTATTAAGTAGTTATATAAAACATCATAGAGGTCAGACAGCCTGCAGCCCTATAATGGAGTTACCCGACTTGGGCAAAACTACTTAGGTGTAAGTCAAACCAAGACGCAGAGAGCGCCATTGAGAATGGCGTCCCACCAAACAACCAATGCAGAGAAGCAATGCTGCAGAACGCAACAAGCATCAATTCAACAATCGTCGGGCTTATACTATCCCAAGGTCCCCCATACATCCCAGCAGCCATCACCACCCGCATACCTCTATCGACCGGAACCACAATAATGCGTCGAATCAGGCGCAGCACACCCGCAGATCCATCACAAGACTCAAAACCGCAAGTAGCAGTAAACATCAATACCACTATCATGCGGATGGCGCCCCCTCACAACACACCCACACGATCTCTATCGACTTTGGTAACAAAATTTGTATTGTTGTTAAGCAACTGAACTGAAAAACTGACTCACTATGTTGCGTAACATAATTGCAACATCTGCGAATTCACCGCCGTCGCAGAATGTAAATACGACACACACTAATCGTAATAGTAATCGTATTTCACCGATGATTGCGACTCCGTCACGCGATACCGTCTGTCAGCGGGTTGATGACCGTGAAACTAGGGCAACCTCGGTCGTAATTACATCACCACCTCAGCCCTTGACTGAACCCTTGAGTACTCCTCCGCCGAAGCTAACCTGCCAACAAGGGAAGACGTTTGCGGATGGTGCTCGAAAATCTTCACAACCGGTACCCTCTTGTGGTTGAAAACAAAAGAATGTGGATGTCAAATCAGTTCCTGTGGAGAACTGAAACAAGGGAGATAATGACGGGTTTACTCTTGTTGAGAAGAGACGTCGGTCAAGACCCGTCTGTAACCAGCGTGGGACCGCCAAAATAAACGCAAGTACAACTCTGCGTATTGTGGAGCCCACCATACAGCTCTACATCTCCGTTGTCGTCCTTACGTCGGGAGAAGAGGTCCTGCGTTTCGTGGAAGAACGAAGCCGATGCTGTATAGAGGATCCAATCTCTTTACATTTGCAGCGTCTGGAAGTCTAATAGGTCCACGAACTTCAAATCCTACGTACTCCAAGTTCCTGCAGAATACAGAGACATTCCTAGCTCCCGATTTCTGGCCCTCTGGGGTAGTGTTTCGCTGATACAGGGACGCGCCAAAGAAGAAAGTTCCCTAAATAGTGTTATAGTTATATTTTATATATATTTTTTGGTTAAGGTACATATTGCTATGGGCCAATGTTCTTAACTTTTAAGTCCTTGATGCCTGAACTAAAGTTATTGTATTTTATTGTTAACCAAAAACTACACTAACGTATCATAGTAGCACGCTTCTACATTTCATAGTACCACACCAATGAACAAAACTGCACGTATCATAGCGCTAATGCACTAAGACATGAAGTTGAGTATGCTTGTTACACTTAAAAGTACTACCAAACACACACTTCACAATCCGAAAGATAGACGACGCATCGCCATACGCTACGACGCCGCCCACAAACGATATGGGTGTGCGATGTCCACGGGAATGCCGTATTACTACAACAAACCCGCTTACCACCAGCACTAAGACTACTTAGGTGTGAGTAAAACCAATATGTAGAGAGCCCCATGCATGCTGCTTGATTGATGCTTGCTGTAGAACGCTTCAATACGACTATCGTCGAACTTACACGTTGGCCTTTGTCTTTCGAAAACGTGGAAAATTTTACGTATGTATCTTGGCTTACGTGCCTATAAAATACAGCTCGTGTAAGAATTAAAGTCGAATGACCATAGTATACGTCTCATTTGTGCTGATTGTACTAAAATGTTTTCGTCCAATTTTAAAGTTTGAACATTTTTATCGAATAATTGTGTTTAGTGAAGAAGCTAATTTCTGCTTAAATGGCTTCGTGAATAAGCAAAATTACCATATATAGAGCAAAGAAAATCCTCATGACATTAACAAATCACCATTACATCCATTAAAATTGACTGTTCGGTGCGGTTTCACTGTTTCGGTGCGGTGTTCTGGAATTAAAAATAATTAAAATTAAACGCGATTAAATCTGTAAAAGTAGTTTTAATGAATGTGTAGTTTTTGCGTAAATATAAGAAATCATTATAAATGTAAATTACTATGGTCCGCAGCATCCACTTACCATCAGGCGGACTTTGTGCTCGTTTCTCACATTTTTTCATTTTCCCGCTGTTGCCACTTTGAACATCCACGGGAGATGTGGGTAGTGGATTCTCTTAAAAGTTAAAGTTACAGCTTATATACGTCCCACTGCTGTGCACAGGCTCCTCTCATTTCTGAGTGGGTTTTAGGGCAAGGAATTATCCGCCGCGCTGCCCCAATGCGCGTTGGCGAATTTGATATGTCTTCGAAATATTTTTTTTTATTTCTCAGACATGCGGGTTACGATGTTTTCCTTCATCGCCGAGCACGAATCAGAACTTAAAATTGCAATTAACAATTTCATTGGTTCTAGTGGGAATCAAACCTGGGTTGCTCGTGTACTGCGAAATTTACAGAGATCGCTAACCATCTGAGCTACCACGCTCTTCATCAGGATTCTCTTACGTAGCCGCTACTCGGCTAATTGCGGGATTACAAAAACATGATCCATCCTTCGCACCATGCATTCACAAATTGTGGAAAATATGCACATGAGGTCGATTCTACCATCATGTGTCACCTCCAAATCAGCATTCTGCTACAACTCAATGTAATTGTGGGCTTACTGTTGTTTTTTCTTTACTAGTATGTTGTTTTAATTTTATGTATGGTGTATTGTGTGTGACGAATAAATCATGCATTAATTTATTCATAAAATATATAATCCTTCTAGATGAAGGGTAAAAGCGAGCCTTTGTGCTCATTTTTACCCTGTTGTTTTTTTTAAATTGTATAAGGGTGACAAAAGAGCAAATAGTCCACCTGATGGTAAGTAGATGCTGTAGCCTATAGACCTTAATTAAGAATCAAAATGCAGATGCGTTGTCACCCGTGAGGACTAAGATGAAATGCCACGTTTCCGGAAAAAAGGGTCTCCGGATCTCTAAACTCGCCATACGACTAACAGCTGTATTAAGCTGCTATTTTACGCTGGTATTCTGTTAGAGCATGATCCTTCCCAGGTTGAACCGACCCATTCGTGCTACAACCATAATATAGCTGCAGCGTGGCTCCACCACGTATGGATGTTAATGGATGTTGTGGCCAATAGACATCTACACCTATCTTTGATTAAGAATCATAATGTAAATGCGTAGTCACTCCTGAGGACTAAAATGGAATGTTTCGTTTCCAGTAAAAAAAAATGATTTTCAGTTCTCAACACTCACCATAAAAACACAGTAGCATTAGTTGCTATTTTACTCATTTGTGATACCATCGCGCAAACGGGTCCCAATAAATAATGACTATAGATCTACTGCAGGATATCTGTTTTTATAGAATAATGGTAACAAACTAGCATAAAGTCCACCTGCTGGTAAGTGGATGCTGAGACGCATAGACATTTATCTTCTTTTAAGAATTAAATACATTTGCGTTGTCATTCCTGATGACCAAGATGGAATTTCTCGTATGCAGTAAAAGGATTTTCGGTTCTCTACACTCACCATATGGAACACAGCAGCATTGAGCTACTATTTTACACTGGTATTCTCTGAGAGCGTGGTCCTTCCCTGTTCGAGCCGACCCATTTGAGCTACAATCATATAGCTGCAGCGTGGTACTACCACATATAAGTGTTAGATGAAATGTGTAATCATGTTAGACGAAATGGAGTGATGAATTCACTTTTAGCGTCACCACATAGAAATATTAGTTTTTTTAAATCTTTATACTATTAAATACGCCATCTACAAAGCATAAAATGTCCTCATATTTAAAAAAAATACGGGCACTCGGGGACTGCCGCGGTAAAGCTATTGCATAATATTTTTGTCAACTTATGCAATTTTAATTATTTATTTATGTAGTATTTTTTATTTGTTTTTTTCTTTGATATTAATTCAAGTTACAGCAACTATTCTACACGCATACGTCTAGTCGCACGCACACAAACACCGAGCCGAAGTCTGCCGAACTGAAGCGACGTTACGGCGCCTCTACACGTTGGCCAACACAGTGGCGAATGTAGTGGCCAATAGCATTGGGCAACGTGTAGACGGGGTGTTTGGGCTTCATTGGTATGTATTGGAACGATGGCCCACAAGTTGGCGCGAGATCCATGTGGTGTCGGTTTTTTACAAAAGATCAAAGGATTGTTGGCAGAGTTTGGTCGCCGCGTCCACACGTTGGCCGTGAGTTTAGTTTGCTACAAGCTCCCAGAGTGATTACACGCATCTAATAAAAATTTTATATTCACGCTTTGTAGGGTGGATGGCCCAATTACCAGCCTTTTAGTGCCAATTTCAACTTTAAACATTCCTACCACTTTAATTAGCACGATTCAATTATTTTTAAACATTTGTTTTAATCGATAAGCTATTTATAAAAAAAATAATGAACATTTATTTACAATCAGATTATTACGAGAACAATTTTAAAATGAAAAAAAAAAATGAAGCACGTCGTTTATACGTGGTAGAACCATGCAGTTATATTAGAAGTATAGTTGTAGCACGAATGGGTCGGTTCGACCGGGGAAGGACCACGCTCTCACAGAATATCAATGTAAAATAGTAGCTCAATGATTGTGTGTTTCGTATAGTGAGTGTAGAGAACCAGAGACACTTTTTAAATGAAACGAGGCATTTCATCTTAGTCCTCACGGGTGACAACGCATCTGCATTTTGATTCGTAATCGAGGATAGATGTAGATGTCTGTGGGCCACAGCAACCACTTACCATCATGTGGACTGTGTGCTCGTTTGTCACCCTATCCTATATAAAAAAGCGTCGATTTCTTATAATTTAATCGTGCAAGTTTTGGAATCATCATCATCATTACAACTCTTCACAAGTCCACTACTGAACATCCTCCTCCAAAGAAAGCCGCAAAGCATGGTCCTGAGCAACTTTCCTTGTCATGAGTTTTTTATTTATGTTCTAAGTTATAATTAGTACCTATTATTAAGTCAGTGTTAATTATATTTATTGCTATTGTTTTCAAAAAATAATTAAATTACCAATAAATTATAAGGTGTTTTTTATATACATCAAATGTCTGATAGAAAAGCAAGTACATGTTTTGCTAAACTTTAAAAACAAAACCGAATAAAAATAGACTTATCGATTATAACTCCTTTAACTTTAAATAAGTTTAGTTCTAATTAATGGTATTTATTCCAGTTTCTGATGCATGTAAATAATAAATAAAGCTAATCGTATATCTATTTACAGCCCATTAATATTCACTATTCTTTTATAATTATTTTATAAAAACGTTACCCCCCACACTTGGATTTTCTCCTGTATCGCGGAGGCAACTTACAAATGCATTCTGTCAATTTAAATGTAGCTCCTTGTCTCTTTTATCTTTAAAAGACTAATTGAAGAATTTTATTTAAAACACGTTGCATTTAGAGGGTTTTCGTAATTAACTAGATAGGTAGGTAACATACTGGGACCCTCTTAAAACCAAAGGAGGCCTGAGCCCAGCTGTGGGACGCATATTGGCTGTAACTGTACTCTAATTTTTACTTCAAACTCATAAGCTTAAAAATAAAAATAGGGGTATATTTTCAATCGTTACCACGCTTGGCAGCCCGATTGGCAGCCGCATTTTTAAGAGACTTCAAAAAAGCACTTTCTTATTGCCAATTTGACTGTAAGTCATTTTTGTATATAGGTATAGTAGGTCACGCAATATCTTCGCCAATTGTGGCCGATTGCAATGCTATTTATTAAATATGTCATAACTCAAAGGCAAACCTGTGGCAAAATTTGATGTGAGGTTTTCAATGTAAAAAATATCATAGTCTGTGATACTTCTTAATCCAGACCAAAAATATACTTAAAAGGAGTGAAAATTCGCTTTAAAAAATTAAAAAGAGCGTTACGCCTGATATCTTTTAAGAGAATTAGGCAGAGTCCAAAGAACGGCGAGTTTCTTGGACCAGGTTTAGCCATTAAAAATGGGGATAGATGTGAATGTAGATAAGTGGCCATCACCATCACAATCACAAGCCCAGTATCCCATTTATCAATTTATACGACATAACACAGTTTGCACATTCTTTTTTGGTAGAAGTCAAAGATCGACATGGGAGAATTGAGGGCTTTAATTATTTGATACATTGCATCTTAGCACTGACTTCAGATGCTATTATGTGAAATAATATTTTTGGTTAATTCATGTCCACTTCCAAACAGTGTCGGTTTTTCTGCACAAATCAAAATCGCGTCCACATGTTAGTCGCCCTTGTCAGTGTCAGTTACGGCTCGGCGTCCTTTGAGAAAGTCGGCGTCCTTTGTGAAACTCGGCGTCCGTCCCGGTGAGATATTAATTAAGTTTCAACTTTAAAATAATTTCGACAACTCACCATACTAACGAGGACATCTTTAATTCTATTAAGTTGGTAATTAAAGACTATAAATTTTTCGATTTACAAAAATGCTCATAATTTTTCGGTTAAAGCCTGGATTACTTCACGTATTGCTCTCTATCTGGTCGTTAAGTTTCAGTACAAGCGGTTTAGCTATTCCAGAGATAACTCCGGACAGACAGACAACAATTTTACAAATGGTTATTCATGTCGTAATGTAATCAAATAGCCCATGCAGTTACATATTATTTAGTTATTTCTACAATACAGGCGGACACTTCATTATTGTTTACATATATGATATAGATTTTAAGGAAGGTGCCGTTGTTAAAATTTATTCATTATTTTTTCCGAAAATGCTTTCGGGTCATTTTACCCATTATACAAACTTAAAAATCATCTTGCCGATTGTAATAACAGATGTGTCAAACTCTGACGTCGCTCCCCGTTGATACCCTTAAACAAGGCCCCGGTTGCGTTCCGAACGGAGATTCTAAGACCCTCATATAAGCTGGTGGTGACCACCGTGAGGTTTTAAGCCGGTAGGAGTCCCGGCACGACCTTTCTATCAAATCGCAGATGAAATTATCAATAAGGATTTCCCCTCAATACAAAAAACCCTCAAATATAAGATCCCGTTAGTTACATTACTATTATTGTTGTCAACTAGAGTAATTTAACAAACGTTTTATCTAACTTTTACAAACAAACAATGTTTTTAAGTTTGATTTTTAATTCTAACTAAATAGGGTATCTAGGTGAAATCGTATTCTTACTACACGGTGAATCCAAATGGCCTTGATAAAGTGACGTAAAGTTACAACATATAAACGTCCCAATCCTGGGCACAGGACTTCTCTCATTTTTAAGATCATTTTTTTAATGGCGAGAAAGTGTTCACCATGCTGCCCAAATGCGTGTAGGCATACCTCATGTCATGTCATCGAAATAAAGTTTTTTGTCTCAGACATGCGTATTTCCTCACGATATTTTCCTTCACCGCCAAACACGTGGTAAATCAGCACTTAAAAATGCAATTAACAATTTAATTGGTGCCGGCGGGGATCGAACCTGGGCTGCTTGCGTACTGTGAAATTAACAGGCGAACGCTTAGCCCCTTAACTACCACGGCCCCCGAATGATACTCGGAATGACCTAAGGAATGTAGGAATGTATGGCATCAAACCCCTCTATATTGACTTTGTTATTATTTCCACAAAAAAAATCTGTAGCGGTTAAGAAAATGATATGAGCACAAATTTATACACTGAAGTGACATTTAAAACTAACCTCGTAATAAAAAGGACTTTAAAGTGGACTTGTTAAAATTTAGTAGATTTCGTTATTTAGGTTATTTAGTTTTAATCTTCTTCTTAATTTATGGACGGTATTTCCCCGAACATGATAGAGCTGAAAAGCAATAATTGAATTACAAAGAAATTTATATAATAACTAGCGTTAAATACAATAATTTAATACCTATAGTAAAACTCATTCCATTCACAGTTCACAAATTGCAGCCTGTACAAGTCTACTGCTGAGTATTTTTGCTATGACAGCTCTTCAAATTAAATTCCAAAAACACATTAACATCACAAACGATTTGCTTTTCAACTAAAACATTAACTTACAACTAAAGATAGCAGTGTGACACTCAGATCCAGTAATTAACGCGACGAGGTAAAGTGCAAATTTGCGGGTTTTGCTTCTAATTCCCGAAACTCAGATCCAGTAATTAACGCGACTAGCTAAAGTGCAAATTTGCGGGTTTTGCTTCTAATTCACAGAAACTCAGATACAGTAATTAACGCGACAAGGTAAAGTGCAAATTTGCGGGTTTTGCTTCTAATTCACAGAAACTCAGATCCAGTAATTAACGCGACTAGGTAAAGTGCAAATTTGCGGGTTTTGCTTCTAATTCACAGAAACTCAGATACAGTAATTAACGCGACAAGGTAAAGTGCAAATTTGCGGGTTTTGCTACTAATTCACAGAAACTCAGATCCAGTAATTAACGCGACTAGGTAAAGTGCAAATTTGCGGGTTTTGCTTCTAATTCACAGAAACTGAGATCCAGTAATTAACGCGACAAGGTAAAGTGCAAATTTGCGGGTTTTGCTTATAATTCCCAGAAACTCAGATCCAGTAATTAACGCGACTATGTAAAGTGCAAATTTGCGGGTTTTGCTTCTAATTCACAGAAACTCAGATACAGTAATTAACGCGACAAGGTAAAGTGCAAATTTGCGGGTTTTGCTTCTAATTCACAGAAACTCAGATACAGTAATTAACGCGACTAGGTAAAGTGCAAATTTGCGGGTTTTGCTTCTAATTCACAGAAACTCAGATCCAGTAATTAACGCGACAAGGTAAAGTGCAAATTTGCGGGTTTTGCTTCTAATTCACAGAAACTCAGATCCAGTAATTAACGCGACAAGGTAAAGTGCAAATTTGCGGGTTTTGCTTCTAATTTACAGAAACTCAGATCCAGTAATTAACGCGACAAGGTAAAGTGCAAATTTGCGGGTTTTGCTTCTAATTCCCAGAAACTCAGATCCAGTAATTAACGCGACTATGTAAAGTGCAAATTTGCGGGTTTTGCTTCTAATTCACAGATAATTCGTAACGTGAGCTGTAATCAAGACCCTCGCTTAATACTTGTCGTTTAATAATAAATTGTTATGGAAATAATGATGAATGTAAGAGAGTTACCGTGCCTGAAGCCTGTATGCTATAATCCATATTTTGACAAAAATACATTAAATTTAAATATAAAATCATGTATAAATAATCGCAGTAAAACCAGAGTGACCGACATAGCCCAACGGATTAGTAAGCTGAAGTGGCAATGGGCCGGCAATATAGCTCGAAGAACCGATAACCGATGGGGAAGAAAGGTTCTCGAGTGGCAGCCTCGTACCGGTAGGCGTAGTGTAGGGCGACCCCCCACTAGATGGAGTGACGACCTGGTAAGACATGCAGGAAGTCGATGGATGCAGGTGGCTCAGGACCGTGCTTTGTGGCATTACTTGGGGGAGGCCTATGTTCAGCAGTGGACTTGTGAAGGGCTGTAATGATGATGATGATGATGATGATAAAATCATGGACAAAACATTTTAAGAATTGTAAATTGATCAATATGAATGTTAAATATTTTAATGCTTTTAATTTCTTAAAAAACATTGCATGCATTACCATCTTACTTCTTTTTTAGTAAATTTAATGTAATAAAACAAAATCAACATGGTTTCCAAAAAAATAAATCCACAGCACATGCTGCATTCACATTAGTAAAGGAAGTATTGCAAAATGTAAATGAAAGAAACTATACAACACTACTATTTATTGACATGTCTAAAGCCTTCGATCGCGTCTCACATTATCAACTACTGACCAAACTAGAGGCTAATGGAATAAGGGGACCTGGTCTAAGTTGGATAGAAAGCTATTTAAAAAAAAAGTATCAGTGTGTGGAAATAACACAGTTAAATTCTAAAAACATAGCTCAGGTGTATAGATCCGAACTTAAAAATAATAATGATGGTGTTCCCCAAGGTAGTGTACTCGGACCGTTAATAAATGATTTACCTGACATCTCAAACTATAAAACTACTTTATTTGCAGATGACATATCGATGACGATAATGACTAGTAAAAAAAAACCACTAGATCAACATAAAACGGACATTATAAATACAATTAATTCAGTAAATAAACGGCTTAATAAAAATAATCTACACATTAATTTAAGTAAAACAAATATCATTAATTTTAATAACTTAACCTCTGACATTAATATTGAATATAATGGACAACTTCTGCAGAACGCTACTATTACGTCATTTTTAGGTTTAATTATAGACTCGAACCTGAATTAATTAATTTATATATATATATGAATTTATTTATTTATAAAGATTGTAAAATGACGTTTTAGTTTGTTTATATAGATGAAATATAGTAATTGATTTTATTATAAAAACTTTTGAATATTGCATGCTTGAAAACAGCTAAATAGGTTTTCTTAACACAATAACAGTATAACATCAATAAGAAAACATTTTGTACCTACTTAGTTGCAAATAAAGAATTTGAATCAGAATTTGAAGCAAAATAACTAAATCGTTGCCATACTGTTAAAGCCTATCAAAATTCCACTGCTGAACGTAGGCCTCCACCATAGATTGTTATAGCTGCCACGCTTGTCAGGCGAGTTGGCAACTGCAGTTCTTATTTTTAGTTGTAACGATGAAGTCGTGGTAGCTCAGGGGCGAGGCCTGCCAAGCGTGGCCTCTATAGTATAACCCTTTCTCCTATGAGAAAATTTACGGGGGAAGCTCATCTACATCAGTGGTTTTTATAGACAGTAAAAGATGGATGGATGGTGGCTCCAGTGCGTGTAGACGGACTTCACAAGTCTAGCGTGCAGGTGTTTTTTCTCGGTATTTTATTTTACCGCTGAACACGTGGTTAATCGGTATTCAAAATTCACAATTTCATTTGTGCTGGCGAAAATCGAAATCAGGTTGCTTGCGTAGGGTGAAGTTTACAGTAAGTGCTTAGCCCTTGAGCTACTAAGTTTTTTCCTTTCCTTTAAGAAATCACAATAAATTATAATCAAAATGCAACACGTTCTACTAGCCAAGAAAAAAATTTTGGCACATTATATACTTATGTATTCTTTCTACTTCTTCCTTCTTCTGGCGATTGGCCCCGGCATCGCATGGGTTTTTTCTGAATCACACAGGTAGTTTCTGAATTTCGACAACAGCGCTACCTACCTCTAATTGTAAATAGGAAGAAAACAACATGCCCGTAGAATAGGCAGTATTACTCAGACACTGCCTTACATCTGGCTACCTATTGTGGAAGGAGGAGTTCTACAAGCAAGTAGATGGTGTGGCGATGGGCTCACCTGTATCTGCCATTGTCGCCAACATATTCATGGAAGACTTTGAGGAGAAAGCCCTGCTTACTTCTCCCATAAATCCGAGATTCTACAAGCGGTACGTAGACGAAACTTTCACAATTCTACTTTTAGATAAAGTAACTGCATTTTTAGACCATCTCAACTCTATGAATTCTAAAATTCAGTTCATTGGAGTTAGAGGCAAACAATTCCTTAGCTTTTCTAGATGTGTTAGTAATTCGGAATCCTAATAATACCTTGAGCCATACTGTGTATAGAAAAAAGACCCATACAGATAGATATTTAAACGGTGATTCTCACCACCATCCTTCACAGTTAGCTACCGTGGGTAAATCTTTGTTTCAGAGAACACGAGAGATCTGTGACAGTAAACAATTGGCTGCCGAGCTCCACCATATCAAGCAAGTTTTGCGTGACAACAAGCTTCGGGTCCCGCGCCTACGTCACAGTGAACGAGTGAAGTCGGCCACAGTCGAGCGTGTACCTGCTGTACTGCCATATGTTAGAGGAGTCGCTGACAAGATTGGCTACATTTTGAAGCGCGCTTCCATCAAAACATACTTCAAGCCGCTGAAGAAAATTGGTCAGTTTTTACCATCAGTCAAGGGTAATGTCCCTCTGCAAGATGCAGGAGTGTACAAGCTTGATTGTGAATGTGGTCTCTCCTAGATAGGACAAACTAATAGATCAATTAAAACCCGCGTTCTTTAGAACATATAGCTGATGTGAAGAATCGACGCTGCGGGAAGTCTGCAGTCTGTGAACACGTACAGGATCGCCCTCGTCACTACATCAGATTTGATAGACCACGAACCCTCGCTAAAGAACACAGATTCCTTCCAAGGACAGTTCACGAGGATATTGAAATGAAAAAACATCCTAATTTCAATAGAGAAGGTGGAACTACCATCTACTTGGGATCCTACAATGAATAAAATTAAATCCCAACCCAAGCATACAACTGCAAGACTTCAAGATACCATAAGTTCATACTGTGTAGATCGGAACAAAAGTTAAATTTTAATCTATGGTAACCGCGGTTAACTATGACATCTGGACGTTGTACATCTCAGTCCCCCCGTGACCATGAGTGCAAACGTTCGAAACGTCGGGTATTTAAAAAGTTAAGTATACGCGATAAATTCCGTAAAAACTAGTAATATTTGCTATTCATACTTCCCTCGAAGACCCATTGTAATCGGATGAAAATAGACAAATAGACATCAAAATCGAGTTTTGAAATCAAGCAACACATAAGACACAATTTGCGGTCTAATATATATGTAGATAGTGAAATTTTTACGTTAAGTATTCAAATCGGATCAAATCGAAGCGGATCCAACAGTAAGTAAGTACTCGAACTCTAACAGTAAGCAAATAATATCAATATTCGAAAGGCGAATTGGGAGCCAATTGAGTTTATTTCGAAATTTCGATACATAGTCGTATTTGTGTAAGACCAAACACTTATCTAATTGAGTCTGGTGACTAACTTAATAACGACATAGAAATATCAGTGTAGCAGACGTCAGTAAAGCCTGGAATTTGGAAATCAATTACATTAAAACTGGCACCGTTTGACTCTTTATACTTTTATATTTACAGCAACAAGCTTTGAAATTAAATTTAAAAAAAACACAGTTAAGAACAATTTTTCTAAAGTGTGTTACGTAAACGTAATGTACAATATCGGCATTTACAATATCGCAAGGTGTCCTATTTTATAGTAATCATCACCCATATAAAAAGTAAATTCATGATTCTTACTTTTATTTTAACATTCATTAAAATGGGATTGCAAAGTTTGTTAAAGCAACAATTCTACAATTTGCTACATCAGTTTTATTTTCATTGAAAAAAAAATAAGACATCATTACTAGAAATTTTAACCGAACCTACAGCAAGTTTTAACATATGGTTAAACTCTGAAACTTTAGAACTGCACAGAAAAGTTAAGAAAGTTCTAAAAATTCCCTGCAAGTCGGAATTTCGGAGTTCGAAATAAAAGCTGTTGTGATGTGGATACAAAGAAAAGTAAAAAGAGTTTTAATTCTTGATTTTGTTATTCTTTCTTTAGCTTAACTGCAACTTTCTCTAAGAATGTGAAGTGGCATGGCTCACCATTAGGTCGTATATAGGCTGTAGCCTTGACTTTGACTTTTAATATTTCATAATATTAAAATGGTAAATTATGTAACTAGGGGACTCCTAATTTTTTTATAGAAGATGGGGCAAACGACCCAATAGAAAGTGGCTTTTGTAGTCCAACAATACACCTAATTTGAAAAAAGTCAGCTAACTATGTCTTGTTTCCCCTGACGCTTTAATGGAATACATCATAGCAGCTAATGTACTAAGCGGGCTGTTTGATGCAAATACCTTGGAACCAAGGGATTGCAGCAATTTCTGCACCTAATTGACGATTCCTAATTTATGTATTATCTGCCTAGCACCTTCAGACCTATTTCAGCCAAGCAGTATAGCATCTGGAGCTGTGTTTCGAATGTAAGAGTATCAGTACAATTACTGACTGTATGTGTTTTTTTATAGAGAAAGCAGTAAAAGTAAAGGTATACAAATGAGCACACAGTCCACCTGAAGGTACACTACTACTACACTACTACTATAGACACATACATTTATCCTCGATTTCGTAGAAGAGCAAAGCCAATGCCGTTTAGAGGATCCGATTAATGACTCTAGATCCGATATGTCTATTAATTTCAAATCCTACGTGCTTCAGTTTCCAACCAATTACGAAGATTTCCCCGATTCCTGGCTTTCTCAGGTAGTATATCGCCGATACAGGATAGTTCAATACCTTTTTGTATCGTAATTTTTAATGAGTTCCCTTATTAGTGTTACGTATGAGTGTTAAGTAATATATATTTTTGTTTAAATTAGGATGTGTATTTATATGGGCCAATGTTTTTAACTTTTTTTTTATTTATTTCATCTAACAAGGATCATAAGGTAAAATTACTTTCATTCAATTCGATTCTAATGTCCTCCAGACCGAATTTCGGCCACGGCGGCCAGCCTCAACGGAGGCTAGCCATCGGCGCAGGACAGGATTATAGTGCCCAAGTGTATGCGCAAGCACAGGTGCACTCTCTATTCCCTCACTCTCATAATCCGATGGGACGGTAAACCGACACGAACGAGATCAGGCGCAGGACCAACGGCTTTACGTGCTTTTCAAGGCACGGGAGTCAGACACCGCCAGCTTCCTGACTCCAGGCAACTACTGAGAATTTCTTGGCGGAAAAACTTAATAATTAATTTTTTGGCCCGACCCGGGATTCGAAACCAGGAACTCAAGAACAGCAGTCGCACTACTACAACCACTAGACCAACGAAGCAGTCATTCAATTCTATCAGAGTTATAAATCATTACTAAAATTAATTATATCAAATGCATAAATAATTATAATATGTTTAAATCCTAAATGCCCGCAATAAAGACATTGTAAAATAGACCCCATAGTTTCTTGTGGGTTCTTTAAGTAGGTCTAAGTTTTGCGTACCGGTGTTGATTTCAATATTCAAAACGGCTTTGAAGAGATTATTATTCAAAAAATACTCTGACTTTGAATCATCTGCTAGCTAGTCAGTTCGTTTATCAGTCAAATAATGTAAAAGAAATTAAAGCAAGCCTTCATTCAATGCAGAACGAATTTGTGAGAATAAATGTCACTTGTTCAAAAGCTATCGTCTCGCGCAATCACAATTTTTGCTATAAAGGCATTATAAGCCTACGGGCGATGCCCGAAATAGTTCCCTTATCGATTTAATTTATGTGAAACGCGCTGAACCAAACTACCAACTGTGCACATATGATCAATTTAAAGCTTGCTATTTTGTGTCACTCCTTTCTTATGACGTTATAATTTACTTGTGCTCAACTTTAAATTATTTAGAGTACGCTATCAAATCATGTTCGATTCCCACCGCTACCAACAGTATGAGGTGCTCAAATGTGACTGTGATGTCTGAATTTTTAGCCTTCTTTGTTTAAAGTTGGCTGCAGCAGCGACTTACAATCATTGACTGTGTATCACTTCGGTTTTATATTTTACATAAAAACAGTGACATTTAAAAAAAAGAATATGAATAAGCATAAACATTACTAATATTCCCCTTAACCACTCGTGGTAAGCTTAAATTGCTTGTGTTACGAGTGGTTCACGCTTGGTTCAGTAGTCGAATGGCGGATTCGAACACACGACCTTTTTGAGTTCGCGGTCCACGCCCTGCCATTAGGCTACTGTCGCTTTAACGATGACATTTTTAATTTTAGTTTTAAGTGCTGAAGTGAAGTTTTGTGATGTAATGTCAGATGACATCGTTTTTAGTGGCTCAACAGTTCGTTGAGAGAAAGTTATGTTTTATGGCGGCTGAATAGCTAGTCAAGACACCACGAGACAGGCCGAGAACGAGGGCCGCGAGAGGTCTCGTGTGCCTCGTTGATCTCTGAAGCCGGTTGGTTTTTTGCACTCGAGTCAAAGGGTCTCGTTGAGACTCGCGTTGGAAACGAGAGCGTCTCCTATTTTATTCACCGTAAATTGTTCTGTTACGGTAAATAGAAACCATCCACCATCTTTTTCTTCGCTAGGCGTGTTAATTTTTTTATGGTAAATTTTCAAAAAATTATAATAACTAATAGCACAAAGACAAAACGCATCAACAGTTTCATCTAGGTCCATCATCGGGCATACGCAGTTCAAATGATACAACGAGTGTTTTCATGGTATGTTTTCGTGTCGAGCATCTACGTCTACACAATGAGAGGCACGCGAGGCGACGATCGTGTATAGCCCCCCACTGACACAGGCCTTACAAGAAAAGTTTGCGGCAGATGATATTGAGCCGCCTTAATGACGTCATTGCCTCAAATCAGCACTAAAAACTGCAATTATCAATGTCATCGTTTTTTTTGTATGAAACGGGAGTGGCAAACGATCGTACAGCCCACCTGACTGTAAGTGGCTACTGAAGATCATGGACAACGGCAGCCAAGGTCAAACAAAGAAGGCTACTGATGCGTTGTCACCTCTGAAGACCAATATGTTATTATACTGTTGGTAACGGCAGGAATCGATCATGATTTTCTAGCGTACTTTAAATTTTTTAAAGGTGTTGTTTTTGCCAAGCTATCACGGTGAGATAATAAGCCAGCATATACGAAAATTTAAAAAAATCGTGGATGTGGAACGTCTATTAGCACGCATTGGTGCAAGAAGCGCAATGTAGTAGTACGAGAGGGTTAATATTATGGTCACTTTCTTACAACTCAAAACTAAAGCATTGTTTACGTAGATGACTTTGTGATACGATAGCTCTTCAAATAATAAAGGGTCAAAAGGGTGTTGATTTATGGACACCATATTAACAGTTGATATTATAGTAAATATTTTAGTCGATTTTAGTATGGCATAGTGTAGTTAGTTTTTGCTGATTTTTCATAGTGTTCCTAATATTGCCAAAGCTTGTTTTTTATTTTTTTTCCTAATATATTAGTTATAGTATGTACGACTTTGTATTTTTGTCTCTGTCTTCCTCCTAGTTTCTGTTTCATAAGGCGACAAAGCTTAAGGTGACCATATTACCCTCACCTACCTTATTACTACCCTCACCTTCCTTAACCTTATATTACCTTAAAATCCGTTTAGAGGAGCTTTTATGTTTAGGTGACATTATTATGCTTTTCTTCCTCCACTTTATGTCTTTTAAATTCCAAGTACATAGGACAGCAATAGTACATAGTACAGTCCATAGGATTCGTACATGTATTGCCGGATATTTTCCATAGTTTCTACGCTTGAATACCGAAACCGTAGTTTTGTCATTATTTTGAGGTACTATCAAGTTGATGCTACTGCCCATCTTATAATTCATTCCGCTAAGAGAGGATAAGGGGTAGGGATTAACTTAGGCGGTCCACTACACGGCGATCGTGATGAATCAACACATATTATTGCGATTAATAATTAATTTCTGTGATAGCGATAAATGACAAAATAAACGGTTTTGATGAGTATCTCCTGAATTTATTTAAAGACATCAAATGCTTCGAACAAAAGGTTTTTGGATTGCAATTTTAAATAACTCAAAAAAAGTTTATCTTATTAAGTGTTAATGCAAAATCGATTTTTAACATTACATTTACTTCACCTCTATGATACTGTTGAAGCGCCTGTCAAATTATATTAGCAGTTCTAATGCCAATATTAGTTCGTAAGCCGTGTAGGTTTTTAAAAATATATATATATATATATATATATATATATATATATATATATATAGCCGTTATGTTTTTAAAACAAAATACAGTTGTATCTGTCATCGTTTGTAAAAAATTAGAAATAAAAAGGTTGATTGAGCAAATTACTGCATTTTATTATTAAAAGGAGATCATATTCCTATTCATGGTCCTAAATCGAGGCCGGATTTGAAAAAACGTAATTGGACAAGATATTATTTAGTGGAATACGCTTGGGAAGTCTTAAATATTCATTGTGGAAATACCACCGAGGGATTGAAGATATTCAACCAAGAAATCTGGAGTCTTGGCCCCTTAGATATTGGACTATTATTTAATTTATTTAACCCAGCACTCATTATCAGGTAGTATTTTGTGTAAATCGACTGCTAATTTATCAGGTTAGTACCAACCAATTGTTACTTACAAAATAATTACGTATAACTTAAAGTATTTAATCAGCTAAAATTCATTTAATATTGTTTTATATAGTTTCTAATAAAAGTCAAATCATAATTAAATTAAATTATAAAGCTTAGTTAAATTATATTGACGATATTATAATTTTTTTTCTTTATTGGGTTTAAACTATCAAAATAAGTAAAGGGAATTAGTTTTCATTTCTTTATAACTGTAAACAAAATTGTATAAAACTACTTATGAATTATATTTTATAAAATATAAAATTCTTGTTTGTATAATTTATCAGGCATTTGCACTAGTCCCCCCAATCCCAGCCAACATGCCAGAAGATAAGGAGCAAATTAGGAAACGAGCTAGCTACAAGGGACAAATAACTGCTTTTTCAAATTATTTAAATTCACTGAAGGTATCTTCATTGGCTGCTACTGAGGTAAATGAGTTGCAATTACGTATTGGTAGGATTGAGTCAATGTATGAACGATATGATGAGGTACAATTATCCATCGAGTGTAATACTGATAACATAGACGCCCAGATATCAGAACGAACTGATTTTGAATCCCTTTATTTTAAATCGCTTTCTCTTGCAAAAAGAATCTTAGCAGATTGCATTAAGTCAGATGACGCAAACAGTGACGGTGGCTCTCATTCCGGCAATCATAAATTTGTTAAACTGCCCACTATTCAACTACCTAAATTTAATGGTTCTTATGATAATTGGTTAGAGTTTCATGACACGTTTATGAGCCTCATACATTCAAATGACGAGATAGATGACACAAATAAGTTTCACTATCTGAGAGCGTCGTTGGAAGGGTCCGCTGCTGTGGTAATACAGTCAATCGAATTCTCGGCAGCTAATTATACCGTCGCATGGACTATATTATATGATAGATATGATAATAAAAGACTACTAATTCAAAATCATGTGACAGCCTTATTCAATATAGCACCTATTAATAAGGAATTGTCTGTCAACTTAAAACGTCTCATTGATCAAATAAATAAAAATTTACGTGCATTAGAATCCCTCGGTGAGCCAACTAACCATTGGACACACTTCTCATTCATATTATTACTCAAAAATTAGATGCTAAGACATATCGTGAATGGGAAGAGTCTAAAGGTCGTTTGGAGAAAGATACACCTATTACGTTCGATATATTTTTGATGTTTTTAAAAAATCGAGCCGATTTAATCGAAACCCTAGAAATGTCTCATTCCGCTGCTACTAACCATTTAAATTCTTCTATAAAATATGCTCCAAAAGTTAAGGCAATGCTTTCAGTTCAGGATACCGGTAATAAAAACGGTTCGGCTTTTTCCGCCAAACTGTGCCCTAAATGAAAGGGTGACCATAAGTTAAGCAGTTGTCCTCAGTTTCTTGGATTAAGTAACGATGCGCATCTACAGTTACTGCCAGACTATAATATATGTTATGTATAGTGTATGTGTATGTTTCAATCGTCTTAATTCAGGACATTATGCAAATCACTGCAAAAAGCCAGGATGCAAAATATGCCACCGAAAGCATAACACTCTCGGGCACGTCGCAGATTACCAGTCAAAACCAATTACAGATATTAACACATCTAACACGAGTAGTGGTAATAATAAGCCTGTTATGCAGGTCATTTCGAACAAACAAACACTTCAGCTTACAGTCGTCATTCAATTCTAACGCACATTTGTCATTGTCCGCAAAGGTAGGCACTACATCGTGTAGTGAACGAGGCGACGTATTGTTATCGACGGCATTAATTAAAGTTATAGGTAAGAATGGTTGTCCATATATTGCTCGTGCTATTCTTGATAGTGGCAGTAACGCTTGTTTAATAACTGAAGAGTTATATCAAAGGCTAGGTATGCCCGCTCTAAATGTAAATCAGTCGGTAGTCGGTATTAATAATGCTTCGGCACACATCAAGAAGATTTGTAAGGTATCGGTAAAATCATTGAATGATAACTTCTCTAGTAATCTTCATTGTTTTCTCCTACCATCAATAACCGAAAATGTACCTACTAGATATGTTAACTTGTCAAACTTAAAAATTCCATCTAATATTTCTCTGGCAGATCCTAATTTTCACTCACCTGCTCCCGTTGACATACTTATAGGTGCTGACATCTTTTGGGACTTAATAGGAACGCAGAGATTAAAATTAGGGGACGGTCAGCCGATTCTTTGTGAAACTAGCTTAGGATGGTTAGTATCAGGTCCGATTGATTATAGATATGTAAAGAAGGGGGTCAACTCTATTAAATGTAATTTTACAAGAATCTTTCAAGATGAGGCTAGTAAAGATTTAGATGAAGATATACAAAAACAGTTAGTACGCTTCTGGCACCTCGAAGAGTTAAGCCCTGCGCTTCATTATTCAAACGAAGAAAAATTATGCGAAGAACACTTTTTAAAAAACACCACGCGACTGGCAAATGGTCGATTTTGCGTGAGGATACCCTTAAAACAATCCTGACGTATTAGGTGATTCTTGGCCACGAGCTAAGAAGTGTTTACTATCGCTAAAGCGCAGGTTAGCAGGTCAGTCTCTGCTATATGAAATGTATAAAGAATTTACGTCAGAGTATGAAAGTCATATGGAGAAATGTGAGAATGATAATTTACCACGTAAGATGCGTTTTATACCACATCACGGTGTGCTGGGGGAATGTAGTACTCCTACTAAATTAATAGTCGTTTCAATGCTAGCAGTCCGACTTCTTCTGGTGTTTCATTGAATAATATACAGATGGTAGGTCCGTGGTACAGGACGACCTTTTGTCCATTCTTTTACGCTTTCGGCTACACAAATACGTTCTCACAGCTGATGTTGAGAAAATGTACCGGCAAATAGTCATTCATCCCGATGATCGCTATTTGCATTCAAGCTTATCAACTTAACACCGTGACTTACGGCACCTCTAGTGCTCCCTTTTTGGCAACTAGGTGCCTCCAACAATTAGGCTTAGAGTTTACCGATGACAAGGTTGCTCAAGTGATCATTCACGATTTTTACGTTGATGACTTGCTAACGGGAGGGGATGATATTAACGAGGTTACAGATTAGCGCCGTAAAGTGACTTCCACACTTACATCAGCTCATATGGTTTTGTGAAAGTGGAAGTCGAATGAATCTCAACTGGTTAGTGAAAATGATATTTCTTCGCTTGATTTAAATATTGTTGGCTTTGAACCGACTAAAACTTTAGGCCTTGGTTGGCAATCACATACTGATCAACTTTGTTTTCCTATAGAAGGGCTATTCGCAGGTAAAACAAAGCGTGATATGTTATTTGTGATTTCACAGATTTTTGATCCACTAGGACTTCTATCTCCCTGTGTAATTATGACGAAGATGCTTCTTCAACAGTTGTGGCTGCTCAAGCTGTCGTGGGATGAGCAGTTGACGCTAGAAATCAGCAAGATGTGGGCTGAGATAATAGTCGATTTACCTAAATTAAATACTCTACGTATTCCACGTCGTATTATTTGTGACTCGCCTAGTTTGTTAGAATTTCATATTTTCTCAGACGCTTCTGAGCGTGCATATGGCGCCTGTTTATATGTGCGTAGTGTTAATGATCAGGGTGAGGTTTTAATTCAATTATTGATGGCGAAAAGTCGTGTCGCGCCGCTTAAACCTATAACAATCCCAAGACTGGAACTTTGTGGGGCACTTGATGGAGCTCGCCTTTACCAAAAGGTTGTAGCATCGCTGAGACGACAAGCTAAGCGCACTTTCTTTTGGACAGATTCGTCCATCGTGTTAGGATGGTTAAAGGTGTTACCTAGTAAGCTACAACCCTTTGTTAGAAATAGGGTTGCTGAAATATTAGAGAATACTGGAAATTGCGAGTGGAGGTATGTCCCAACAGAGTGTAATCCAGCCGATCATATTTCTCGCGGTGTGAGTTGTATAGATATTTCATCCATGAGTAAGTGGTGGTCAGGACCTGAATTTTTAAAGAAAGAGGTCTCTCACAGGCCTGCAAATTTCTTAAGTATTAATCACGAGTTGCCTGAGATTAAATAGTCAAATGTTATCCTCCACGGAATACTTCATTCTAACAACAATGAATATTTAGGCGGTAATAAATTAATTGAATTTTAACGCTTTTCTAAATATACTAGATTAAATCGGGCCGTTGCTTATGTGCTGCGTTTTATTAATAATTGTAGAAAGCAATCCGTTCACGGTCCTCTTAGCAATCAAGAGTTGCAAACCGCACTCAATGTTATTATAAGCATATCTCAGAGTGAATCATTTGAGGAGTACACCATGTTAATTAAAAATAAAAGCTTACCCACTAAAAGTCCGTTACATAAATTTAATGTATTTCTCGATTATAATAAAATAATGCGTGTTGGAGGGCGTCTTGAAAATTCCGATTACTGTTATGAGAAAAAACATCCCATACTTATACAGTCCACTCATTATTTTACCAAATTGCTCTTCAATTATGAGCACATAAGGTAAATGCACGCAGGACCACAGCTAATTTTGACCACTATAAGAGAGATGTACTGGCCGATTAGAGGTCGCAATTTGGCCAGATCTTGTTATCGATAATGTGTAAGATGCAATAGAATGAAAGGAAAAACAATCTCTCCAATAATGGGCAACCTACCACACCAACGCATCCTTTCTGGTTTTCCATTTCAGAATATTGGACTAGACTATGCGGGACCAATTCAATCTGTTTCTCGCCATGGCCGTGGTTATAAAATTGTAAAGTGTACATAGCTATTTTTATTTGCTTCGCGACTAAGTCAATTCATCTTGAATTAGTGGGTGATTTAACTAGCAATACCTTCATATTAGCTTTGCGCAGATTTATGTCAAGAAGAGGGAAATCTCTTAATATTTATTCGGATAATGGTACCTCCTATGTAGGCAATGACATTTCAAAATATATTAAGACGTATAGTAATTCTTTATCTGAGGTAATGGCAAATGAAGGAATTAATTTCCATTTTATACCGCCTTATTCTCCCCATTTTGCTGGGCTTGCGGAGGCTGGAGTCAAATGCATTAAATATCATTTAGTTAAGAGTGCTGGGCAATTGTAATTTGACTTACGAGGAACTAAATACCACATAAATACAAATTGAGGCTATACTTAACTCCAGACCACTCACACCTTATTTCAACGAATCCTGAAGACTTGCTACCACTAACGCCCGGTCATTTTTTGATTGGACGCCCCTTGACTTCCTTGCCGACACCAGACTATAAAGATCATTCCGTAAGCTCTTTAACCCTATTTCAACGAATAGAACAATTACGTCAACATTTTTGGGCTAGATGGAGCAAATAATATATATCAGAGCTTCAACTGCGGATGAAATGGCGTTCCTGTAAAGGATCTTTGAAGTTAAATTCACTGGTACTCCTAAAAGAGGAGAATTCACCGCCATTAAAGTGGAAGATGGGTCGCATCGTGGCAGTCCATCCAGGCTCGGACGGCGTATCAAGGGTGGCGGATATTAAAACATAGACTGGTATAGTTCGCCGATCATTTAGCAAAATTTGTCCGCTTCCTGAACCTGAAGAATCAGGTTGAAAGGTAGACTTTCAACGCCGGGGGGGCATGTTGAAGCGCCTGTCAAATTATATTAGCAGTTCTAATGCCAATATTAGTTCGTAAGCCGTGTAGGTTATATATATATTTATATATATATATATATATATAGCCGTTATGTTTTTAAAACAAAATACAGTTGTATCTGTCATCGTTTGTAAAAAATTAGAAATAAAAAGGTCGATTGAGCAAATTACTGCATTTAATTATTAAAAGGAGATCATATTCGTATTCAGATACAACAAAACTATGTGTATTAAGGGGTAATTTGATAAAACATTCGTTCCAAATATCGCAAATAGTTTTCGAAAAGACAGAAACACTGCGTTCAAAGTAGTTTTTCGATAATTTAACTACTGGTCTAAAAAAACCAAACGCTATATGAATCTCCCAAGTTTATTTCTTTTAGTTCTACGCAGACAAAGTCGGGGGTAAAATCTAGTGTACAGCAATTTGAAAATTTATTTCACAATAAACATATCTTAAAAATAATTTGAATATTCACCCTTGAATGTAGAATATAGTACTAAATAGAAGTGCAAATTCTGGAAAGTAAAAAGGGTATTTCTACTAGAAAGTATAAAGAATAAATTCTCGCTGTTCATCTAGTTCTAGTAAATAAATGGATCGTCAGTTCAGCGACCCCATTTAGAACCCTTTTCTTTTTTTTTATAAGCGTAGCGAACCCAATCACAGCAACTAAACCTCAGTGGTTTCCGCTGTGTTTAATATGTATTATTAATTGTAATTTTTTTATTGGTAATAAATTAAAAAAAAAGTAATTAATATTTTAAAGTGATAAGTTTTGAGTCCGGGAGGAAAACCGGCGACGAGGTTCGCCACCCGTCACGTTCTGTCTCCCGGAGAGGCGAAAAGTGGATTGCAGAGGCCCGTCTGGCTACGTTGAATGTATGTGGGGCAATGAATGATAAAATGGATGAAGTATGCGATATGATGTATGATAGAGGAATAGATGTGTTATGTATAAATGAGACGAAAAGGAAGAGGAAGGATGTCACTACACATGGCATGTATACCGCATACTGGTCTGGTGTAGACGAGATCGAGCGGACATGCCAGGGAGTAGGTGTTATCCTTTCAGAAAGAATGGGCCAATGTGTGAAAGAGTATGAATGTATAAGCCCAAGACTGCTATGGATACGAATGAAAGTGGGCTTAAAGAAGTTATTTGTGTTAGGAATCTACGCCCCAGACATGTCTAAGCCCAATTATATCCGAGAGCAGTTTTGGGAAATGGTAAGGATGGTGTTAATGAAGTGTAAGGGAAATGAAAATATTATTATGCTAGGAGATTTTAATGGAAGGGTTGGGGTGAGGAGGCTTGGTTATGAAAGAATATTGGGAACGTTTGGTGATGAAAGTATAAATGAGAATGGTGAAAGTCTCCTCACCGTATGTATGGAAAAGAATCTTTTTGTGACGAACACTTGCTTTCGCCACAAGAGGATTCACATGTATACTTGGGAAAGAGGTGACGATAGAAGCATGATAGATTTAATAATTGTGGATGAAAGATTGAGGGGCGTAGTGGTAGATACAAGGGTTTACCGGGGTTCTAACATAGGAACGGATCATTATTTGGTTTTATGCCGAATTAATGGTCTATTCAGGCGTTGGCGCCCTCGGTCATCTGTGTCTACCACTGCGTTACAGCGTATTAGAACAGAAAGGTTACAAGATGAAGGTGAGAGAAACAAGTTCAAATGTAGACTGAAAGAAAATATAAGTGGTTTGGATGAATTATGTATGAAGGAGTTAGACTTGGAGAATGTATGGCAAAATGTAAAGAAAGGTTTAGTGGATGCAGCTACCGAAGTATGTGGTGTTAGTAAGAGGAATAATGAAAGGAAAAATAATACGTTATGGTGGGATGATGAGATACGTATGGAAGTTGAAGCAAAGAAGAGAGCATAGCTAGATTTACTAGCAACAAAGGCTGGTAATTCTAGCGGTACGAATGATGATATTGAAAGAAAAAAGGCAGTCTTTAAACATCTTAATAAGAGAGTAAAAGAAGTAGTTGAAAGAAAAAAGCAAGAAAGAACGGATAAGAATGATAGAAGAATATCGGATAACTTCCAGGCAAATATTAAAATGTTCTGGAAACTTGTAAGAACTGCCAGGGGACATTCAAAACAGCCTATGATGAATGTTATAAGAGACGAGAATGGCTATATTCTGAAAGATGAAGTTTTGAGTTTAAAGAGATGGAAGGAATATTTTGAAAGCGTGTTTATGAGTGAAGAGACAACGTGTGTACTAAGTGAAGTAGAAACTCCGAAAGAAGAGGAAAGAGGTAGCGAGATAAGTATAGATGAAATAATGAAAGCAATGAAAATCATGAAAGCAGGTAAGGCTGCCGGATATGATAGAGTTTCACTCGAAATGCTAAGGGCTGGAGAGGAAGTCGTGGCAGGCCTGCTGCACACCTTGTTTAATTTATGCTGGGAACTGAAGCGGGTACCGGTAGACTGGTGCAAAGCCGTGATAGTCCCAGTATATAAGGGAAAAGGGTCGCAGCGGGACTGTAAAAACTACAGTGGCATCAGCCTTCTTAGCATTGTGGGAAAACTGTATGCTAAGGTACTGATTGAAAGGGTCATGAAAGAAACTGATGAAAAAATTTGGGATGTGCAAGCGGGATTCAGGAAGGTAATGGGGTTTACAGATCAAGTCTTTTCCATGCGCATGATCGCGGAGAAGTTTTTGGCTAAAAACCAAAAGGTTTTTTGTGCGTTCATGGACTTGGAAAAGGCCTATGATAGAGTGGATAGGGATGTGCTATGGCAAACACTGAACTCATTTGGGTTGAGCGCTGGCTTGATACAGGCATTGGAGTCTCTTTATAGGGACTCTAGTGCTTGTGTTAGGATCAACGGGGTCTACTCGGACTGGTTTGACATCCATAAAGGTGTCAGACAGGGCTGTGTGGCTTCCCCGTGGCTGTTCAACCTATTTATGGACAGTTGTTTGCAAAATTTGAAAGTTGAAGAATGCGGATTAAGAATGGGTGAGTTAACCGTCAAATGCCTTTTGTACGCCGATGATCAAGTTATCCTTGCGTCGTCGGCGGCCGAGTTGCAAATGATGGTTACATTAATGAACAGATCATTAAAAGAAAGGGGTATAAAAGTGAACGCAAGTAAGACGAAGGTTATGGTTTTTGAAAGAGAAGAAAGTAAAACGATTTGTGAAATAAGAATAGAAGGGGAGTTGATCGAGCAAGTAGATGAGTTTGTATATTTGGGCTGCGTATTTAGCAGGGATGGGAGATATGATAAGGATATAGAACGACGAGTGAATGCAGGAAATAGAGTAAATGGGGCCCTGCACTCTATTGTGAAGAGTCAAAATGTGTCCAAAAAAGGCACGTATGGCAATTCACAATGCTGTGTTGGTCCCTTCTTTAACGTATGGTAGTGAAAGTTGGGTGTGGCAGAAGAAGCACGAGAGTAGAATCAACGCAGTAGAAATACGGTCCTTAAGAAGTATGTTAGGGCTGAATCTGAACGACAGAGTAAGAAATTGTGTAATAAGAGAAGAGTGTGGTTTGCAAGATGATGTTGTGACCAGGATTAAGAAAGAAATGCTTCGGGTGGTTTGGTCATGTGGAAAGAATGAATTAGGAAAGAGTGACAAAGAAAATTTATATTGCAGAAGTGAATGGCAGAGTCGGAAAGGGACGTCCTAGGCGAAAATTTATCGACCAAATTGGCGATTTATTGAAAACGGGCCAAATTAGGAGTACCCTTAACCGACGAGCATGTATGCGTAGGTGTATGGATGTGAAGGAGGCGAGAGAGGTGTGTCAGGATCATGCCAAATGGAAGTCTGTAGTCTCTGCCTACCCCTCTGGGTGACAGGCGTGAGTGTTTATGTTATATGTTAAGTTTTGACTTGTAAAATATGTTATAACAATTAACTTAATTAAATTTCTTAATCTTCACCGTGCGTAATTTTTTATAATTTTTATAAAGGAACGGAAGTAAAAAATTCAAACTTCATGTTACACTGAAAATATGTGAAGCTCCACAAGTATTTTTTATAGATAGGCTACAAACGAGGGCAAGACAATGCCCTCATAGAATGCCATCGAAAAATAAGAGCTTAATGCTTCTGTCTTTCGCATAATGAGTGCAGAGAACCGGAGGACGTTTTTAGTGAAACGATGATTTCCGTTTTAGTTCTCATTTGTGAAAACGAATCTGCATTTAAATTCTTGTCTGATGCATACACTTACCATCAGGTGGACTGTGTGCTATATGTCACTATTATTCTTTAAAAAAAATTAGAATTTCCAAATAAATCCGCTTCTATCGTCGATTAAAAACCAAAATACAGATGCGTTGTCAACCCCGAGGACTAAGTTGATATGCCTCGTGAACACTTAAAAACGGGTCTCTGGTTTCTACACTTACCATATGATACACCATACTTCTATTATATGCTGTGATAAGGCAGTCCTTCCTGGGTCACGCAGTCCCAGTGGTACTACAGCCATAATAAAGCTATAGTCTCTCCCACGGAAAAATAAAATTAACAGTCTTTGTACTTCACACACAGTAGGGCGTAAGCCTTCTCTAACTTACTTTACCGTCTTAATATTTCCCACAGTAGGACGTAAACCTTCTCTAATTTACTTTATAGTCTTTATAATTAGTAGGAAGTAACCCTTTTTTAATTTTATTAACAGTCTTTATACTTTCCACTGTAGGGCGTTATCCTTCTTTAATTTAATTTACAGTCTTTATACTTCCCACTGTAGGGCGTAAGTGTTCTCTAATTTATAAAGTAAACGGTAAACTGTCTTAATACTTTCACAGTAGGGCGTAAGCCTTCTCTAATTTACTTTACAGTCTTTATACTTCCCACTATAGGGCGCAAGCCTTCTCAAATTTATCATATATATCATACATAATCACATAGCAAAAAACAATATGTCGTAGAAGACTGGGTCTATTATTTGTGATTGCTCTGTTGTTTTCTAATTTCATTTACCATTGACTTTACATACTATAAATACATTGTTTATTAGAATTAACTTAATTACTACAAATACTTTATTATTTGTTTTATAATAATGTACTTTATAAAACAATTCGTTATCATTTTATACGTGGTAGAGCCATGCTGCAGTTATATTAGATGTATAGTTGTAGCACGAATGGGTCGGCTCGACCGGGGAGGGACCACGCTCTCACAGAATACCAGCGTGAAATAGTAGCTTAATGCTGCTGTATTTCGTATGGTGAGTGTAGAGAACCGGCGACCCATTTTACTGGAAACGAGGCATTCCATCTTAGTCCTCACGGGTGACAACATATCTGCATTTTGATTCGTAATCGAGGATAGATGTAGATGTCTATGGGCCACAGCAACCACTTACCATCAGGTGGACTGTGTGCTCGATTGTCACCCTATCCTATAAAAAAAATCATCATTAAAGCCTAATAAAAAGACACTGTTAGACATAGACCCCCATTGGTGCCTCTGCCCAGCTCCAGTCTGTATATAAGATGACTTACCACCATCTGTTAGATTCTCTTACGTACAATCACATTCACATGTCAAAAGTTATATTACACTAATCAATTTTAAATAGAAATTAAAACATCGCGTTAAATAAATAAGCGTACTCGTATATAACCATAAGCATATACAACCACTCAATAAATATTAAATACAAGCATATACAACCACTCAATAAATATTAAAGACCCTCCAAACACAGGGATTTTTTGCTTAAATGGAGGTTCCAATCTACTAGTTCTAAAGGCATGTACTTTTTAAAACGAAATAAAATTTATTTATTTATTATTAAAAGCGTCAGCTTGTCGACATCCTTGTTAATTTTTGACTTCCGACTTTTTACTTGAAACCTTTTTAAATATTTAAACCCACATGCGAAGGGTCGATGCGTGCCTAATCATTTCGCTAACGCTTGAAGGTCGCTTTATGTTATTTATATCATAGTGAAAGGTAGTCGCTCAATTTGCATAATCAATTTCAGCTCACTTAAAGTTTTATTCTTCGTCTGGATAGAATCTATAAATGTGGATCCATTTAGATTTAGGATAATGAAGGGACATTTCTTTAAAAAAAAATTTTTAAACTGATAAAGTGTAGCCTAGATCCCATCTGTAATTACTCTCTATCTGTTCGTACAGTTTCATTACAATCGGTTCAGTCATTCTGAAGATTGCCCGGACAGACAGGCAGACAATTTTTTTACAAATGGTTATTTATGTCTTAAAACATTAAAACAACTTGCTGAGCTCAATGGAAGCCAGTTATTTCAATATTACAGTCAAACGAATCAATATTATTCATATGTTTAGATTGCATTGCGTTTAAACACATAAATCTTTAGGATTTCCATGTTTTTTTCCCTCTCAGGAACATGCATCATATATATGTATCAGCTTGTAAAATTCCATTGATTATTTTTGGAAACATTAAAAATTCTGGCAGATAAGTATGTTAACGTGGTACCGTGTAGTGGCGATATAAATTTAAAAAAAAAAACCCACTACACCATATCATCCCGTGGATCTCATTAGAACGACAAAGCAAAACAAACTAGGAGATGGGTAGCAACGTATTCTTAAGAACTATAAAAAAACTGCGATCCTGACTGCCAAGCGTGATAACTATAGAAATATCTGCTCCGGGGCAATTTATGTGGAAACCAATGCTAAGCAGTGCACTTCTGATAGGCTGTATCGGTTCAAATACGGAGAAGTGTGTTGGCACCATATTAATATATGTATAGGATAGGATAATAAACGAGCACACAGTCCACCTGATGGTAAGTGGTTGCTGTGGCCCATAGACATCTATCCTCGATTACGAATCTATGCTATATCGGTT
Organism: Parnassius apollo; assembly: GCA_907164705.1. NCBI lineage: Eukaryota > Metazoa > Arthropoda > Insecta > Lepidoptera > Papilionidae > Parnassius > Parnassius apollo. The sequence continues at coordinate 46,772 of CAJQZP010001530.1, forward strand.
AAAACAAAGGTAAGTATGTTGGTATGTTGACACCGTATTAACATTTCTTTCATAGGATAGGATGACAAACGAGCAAACAGTCCATCTGATGTTTAGTAGTTGCTGTGGTCCATAGACACCTACATCTATTCTCAATTACGAATCGAAATGAAGATGCTATGTCACGTGTGAGGACTAAGATGTAATGCGTCGTTTCCAGTAAAAAGGTCTCTAGTTCTCTACACTCACCCTACGAAACACAGAAGCATTAAGCTACTATTTTACGATGGTATTTTGTGAGAGCGTTTGAGTCGACCTATTGGTGGAACAATAATTATACTACTATTATTAATGCAGCAATGCTCTACTAAGTATAACAGTATAAGCATACTGGCCAAAAAGAAACTACACGCTAAAAAAAAGTATGTTTATATGTTACCAACAACTATTCATAGCATATGCGCCTGCCTCTCTACAATATTATTTTGGAATTTCCCAAATGCCTCAAACTGTACCCTCCGCGTGAAATCGGGTGATGGATTCAATTGATAACGCCATCACACATTGTAAATTAGCCAATAATACTGTAGAAACCGTTACCTATGATTTAGGTTTTCATTATAAGTGTAATATCTTAATCTTCCCGCCCTTATACCAAGTTATTTGAGGGCCGGCATAGCCTGTGTTCCTCGTCCATTCTCCAACATCCGCCATCATCTCTTCACTAACAACATTCTTACGGATTTTCACCCTAACGCAGTCTATCCATAATTTCTTAGACCTCTCTTATATCCATCCACTTTCTTAGCCAACATTCTTCTTGTTACATTTTTACTTCCCTTCACATAATATGTCCATATCACACTAGCTTATCACTTTTCAACTAATCCGTGAACGGTGACGCTCCCAATCCATGAGAATAAAGTCCTCCATACCAAATATTTATATCCCGATGACCAACCTCAACGGACACTAGCCAATAAGCAGAGGACAGGATTAAAGTGCACGAGTGTGCGTGCAACCATAGTCCGCTATTTACATTGATCTCGTAGTCCGATTGTACGGATATCCGATACGATCGGAGAGAGACCAACTGCTTTTTGTGCTTTTCAAAGCATGGTTGTAAATACCGCGAACTTCGCCAGACTCGGGATTTGAGCTACATGATCTACCTTTCCGTCCGGATACAATCAGGGTATCTTCAATGCAAGAGTGAATAGACTTTTGTTACGCTAAGACAGTGCGATTTACCATCTGAGGCTGCATCACCACTTACCACCAGGCAGGATTGTGGTCAGCACTGGCTTATAACAAGTAAAAAAAATCACTCGGCACGCTTGCGATCACTAGACCGAAGACGTAGAATATAATAATAAGAACAATACAGTTTCAGTGTTTATACGAGTACGGCACTGATTGAAACTGTGAAAGAAGAGATCGTGTTGGGAATACAACTGATATTAACATTGTTCTAAGAATTTATTGCGCTTATTGTACTGCTGGAATTATTTCGGATGTAATTTGTTTTTCTTGTCTTCTAATAACGCTGGGTTATTTATATTCCATACTAGCGTTATGATTTGAACGAATGCGATTTACTAGAGTATTATAATTTAACGACTTGTATAAAAAACTTATACTTGGCTGTGGAAGTAGAAGGGAAGTTCTCAATTCAAGAAGCGGTCGTCACTCTGTGTACAGAGTCATATATACCGCAGTAATTCGGAACTTTGATAGCGCGATTTAGGCTTATATGCGATACGCTTATGGTGCGACGACAGCACTGTCACAATACTTTCTCCATTATACGTAGGGTAAAAAGAATGCAATTTTTTGAAAAAAGTATTGAAAGAAGATGAAGTAACAAAATGACGAATATAAAATTTACTTTTAAAGTATTAAATAAATTGCACATATCGAACGAGAAGCGGAGAGGTTAGGCTATACTGTCAAGGTCATGCTACCCGCTTTCAATAAATCACGTTTTTATAAAATATCTATCCTCGATTACGAAAGAACATGCAGATACGTTGTTAATTACTAGGCTGCAAGAAATTTTATGAATAGGTTTTTAAAGATATTTTGCTGTAACGCTATACCTGAACACCGAGCAAAGTAGTAAAGAGAGACAACACGTATGAAAACTGACAAAATCATCATCCGTATACCCCCGTTTCCTCCTCCAAAACTAAACTGTCTTTTACCCCTTAACTTGGCAAACTTTATGATGTCATTATATATTTCTGTCATATTTTTGGGTTGATAGGTGCTAAATGGACAACTAAAAATAAATAAAAAAATTGTTTGTATGTTTGAATGTTTTTATACCGTGTATCTAATAATGCACACTACCAAATTCAGACATTCATCTTTGAAAATCCATTTGCAATATGTATCTTACATTACTGGATAAGTAGTAAATAAAAATATTTTTATAGAATAATTAATGTATTTATTGATTTAAACATGTAATATCTATATAAAAATATTTAAAATCACCGTCTTCGACTTATAGTAGATACAAAACTTCAACTTCTTTATTATAATTGTCTTTTTACCACCACATTCACACAGTTTTCACATACCTATAAATAATTACAAAATAAAAATAATAAAGCGTAATAATATTACAACATCATTACATAATGTGGTCTTATAATTTATGAGATCAATCAATAAATTTAAACATAAAAAGACGCATGAAAATAAAAAATGCAAGTGACTTTAACTATTTGCTTAGTTTAAAAGCAGCTTCTTTTCTTTCATTAGACGTAATTTGCGAAAAAGCTCCGCAGCCCTGTTTTTTCAAAATTTTATCAAAAGGTAGCTTTTGGACTCCTTTACGCAAACGATTTGGTCTCACTGTCCCCAAGAAAAATATACCGTACTCATTTCTCGGGTGATAAACTAATTCTATGGAGATAAAGAAATATCAAAATAAATCACTTCACAAGCAGCTTTTTTGATTGTCTTACTCAAAGCTATGACAACTTTAGCTTCCAATCCCATGCTGTTTCCTTCTTCATTAAATTCATGTAATCGAAACGTGTCCTCTTCCCAATAAAATAAAAAATCTTACACCATTCCAGATATTTCTGCTCTAACGAATATTTTAAATTACCATTTTCGAGGCTAATTTTTGATATAATCTTTGCGGACTCTCGTACCTTTATACAGCACCATCATTTCGTCCACACTGAACCATTCTTCCTCTTTAATATTTATATAATTTTGGCGATTTTTTCCAACAGAGGTCTTATTTTGTAATAACGATCCCCTTCGTTACCTAAAGCGCCCACAAAATGCAAATATTGTCAGATCAGTTGAAATGTTTTCAGTCTCATGGTATTTGCTATTTTTCTGTATCTGAGAATAATAACTCAAATATTTATACAATAAACATTTACTTCATCCAAAGTCGAATTCATGGCCGTGCCTTTTATTTGCATATGATATAAATTACACAAATTACAATCACAAAGTTTGACATATTCTAACAATGATTTTGTTCGTTCGTTGAATATCTTATCACCGATTTCAGCAGTGTATTTAAATATTGCAGTTGTTCACTTAACTTCAAGTTTTTTTTGACTACAGTCTTTTTGACTATAGGTGAACTCTTTTGCTGGATCGAGTAGCATTTGATGGTGATGGTATGGATAATATATGTATAGAGCTATTAGCTATTGAAGGGATCGGTGCAGGTGTCGCTGGGACCATTACATTGGTTGGAGAAGCAGCAACACTGGACGTAGACAAATTACTCAACAAACTCACGTGCCTCGTAATATGGAGGATATTATATTTTCGGCCGGGACCAATACCTCCTTGTAGTCGTCTGCACTTTGTAAGTTTCGTACCGGCCTAAAAAGTAAACAAACCAATCATACCTACATATACAGATAAATAAATACGACTTCAATAACGTTTCGTACATGGTAATGTATCTGAAAATGCACACAGTAAAATTTACTCTCTAGTGTTGTAAGTATGGCAATGTGTCCTATAGTGCACACTTCAAAAGTCAGGTCATAGTACCAGATCTTGGCGATGTGCATTTGTAGATACATGAACATTGACAGTAATATATTAGATAGATTAGAAAATATTATTGTTCGATCAAATTTTTTTACATAACCGAAACAATATACATAAAATTACTTAATTATCACATATATCTGTAGTAACAACTATATTTGGATAGGATTTTAATCAATTCTTACCTTATAACTCGTAGACGCACGCGCATACTCCACCGTTTTGCGATCTACTTACTACAAATGTTGCCATACGTAATAAAAAATATTTTTATTGCCGAAAAGAAGGATTTCATAAACTAAATAGAATATAACTTTAGTCTGAGTCTGCTAAAATATTTCCTAATATTTTTTTGAATATGTGCATTATTGGGTACGTTATCAAGTTAAGGGTTACTACAGTATAATGTAAGAAGGATTATGTCTGTCTGTAAATATTGCTTTTTAAATTTGTTAAATTTGTTTGCTAGACGTCTAGTAACAGCGGTATAACTGTAAATAATGGGCAGTTTTTGTAATTTTATATTTTAAAAATAATTAATTTCGGAAAAACCTTAGGTAGAGGTAATCCTCTCAGAAATCAGAGGAGGCCTGTGCTCAACAGTGGGACGTATACATGCTGTAACTTTGCCTTCTTAACGTAACGGTAGTGGTAGATAATATATGACATCATAAATAATATTTTATCTTATTTATATGATATCATAATAATAATAATATTATATGGACTACATTGCGCCCACATAAGTGTGTTAAGATTTACCGTATTCGCAATAGGCACACGCAGTATTAATTTTAGAACTTTGAAGTTAATTCCAGGCTCAGGTCATGAAGCTCTATCGGTGCCCACGATATCCTGACATTTCTCTCAAGCGACTCTTGTAATATTTAGGGAACGAGATGTGTTTACAGATTTTTCCATTAGATTTCAGGGTTTGAATTCTTTTTACCCATTTATCCAGACCATCATGAAAGCTAAAGAAATGCTGCAAATCACGCACCTGAGCCACCTGTATTCATAAAACTGCATGTATGTGGTCCTCAATTCTCTTACCCGTACCAGCCTCGTAAGTACTCGTACCGTACACACTTTTGTTTTAAATAAGAAAAATTGCCAAAAATTCCAATAACGAAACGCTTATAAGTACTTGCAACGAATAAATAACCCTTATAGGTATACTAAAGTATAGAGAAAAAAGTCACAACAATATTTTATTTAAACTGATAATGTTAGAAAGACTATTTTAAAAAACGGAAGTGACAAACGAGCTTACAGTCCGCCTGTGTATAGGCATCAGTGGCCTTTCACCACATGGGCACATACAGCCAACTTCAAACAAAGAAAGCTATAAATGCGTTGTCACCTCTGAGAATTAAAGATTGTCCTACGTCCAGTAATTTAAAAAAAATTACATTCTTATCAAGGAACTTTGGCAATAAAACATAAATTGACCGTATACAAAACAAGATATTATTTTAAACAAGATAAGCTGAAGCCAGAATAGCAATAAATTAAACAGATCAAAGTCAACAAAATACAAAGCTATCGCAAAATGGACGGCTTTGTAGCAGCTTCGTGCTCGCGTCCGCTGTATGAACTGATACGTCAACAACTGTTAACTTTATCTTCCAGTATATTTTTTCGTATAAATAAACAATACGATATTCCTCGCTCCCATTTCTGGCTCTCTGGGGAAGTGTATCGCGAAAACAGAGACGTGTTAAAAATAGTACGGTTAATATTGTTCTGTGTGTGATAATTTTAAATCATATTTATGTTTTATAAATATTTTTAAGTTAAGGTACAATGAATGAAAGATATCTTGTTGTATTGAATTGAACGCCCCACCAGTGCTGGATACATAAATATATTTTTTAGTGTTTAATGTTAAAGGCAGAAGAGACTTACACGCTGCCCCAATGCGAGTTGGCGGACTCAACATAATATCATCCTTTAACTACCTCATTGATCTAGTGGTCATAAAACCGCTTCTGAGCATGTGGTCCCGCGGTTAATTGTAAAACAAGTTACTGATTTTTCTGCATGAAAACTCTCACTAGCAGTCCCAGAGTCAAGAAATTGGAGGTGGGTTCACCCGCGGCTCGGTAAAACACGTAAGGTCGTTGGTCTTGCGCTTTATCTCAGGCCATTGAAGTCGTATTGTTACGTCAGTCTATGTGAGTGAGGGAACAAAGAGTGCGCCTGTGAATGCGCATACACTCAGACACTTGAGTAGATGGCAAGTCTCCGATCAGACGAGCCTCCGTGATCGAAAGGTCGTCTGGAGGACATTGTGTTATTATCATTAAAAATTAATGTTTTAAATTTGAAAAATGTGCTCGCGATATTTCCCGCACAGCCAAGCACGTAATAAATCAGCTCGTAAAATTGTAATTAACAACATCATTAGTAGCGATGGGGTTCGAGCTTGGTTAACTCATGATGGAAGATATTTTAGGGTAATCGATTATCCACACTATAATACGACTCCATATACATATAGTAAATATGTGTTATAAAAAGCCAATATCTATTTATACATATAGAAACTCTTTTTTAATTATTTATTGATTTCATTCACAATTTATGTACTCTCGAATTACAAAGTTTAAATAAAAAGATATATTTGTAAAAAGGCATTGCTTATTTTATATTGAAATTTCTTCCAGCAGGCAGGATACTGAACAGATTCAAAGAGAATCTGCTTCTCTTAGTGTGCACTCTTATAATAATTATTATAATGTAAAGTTAAACACAATATAATATACAAATAATCAACATACATGTACAAACATATACCTGTACCTCAATACATATAATTTTTGAATGGAGTGAGCACACAGTCCACCTGATGGTAAGTTGATGCTGTGGCTCATGTGCATCTACATTTATCATCAATTAAGACACAAAATGCAGATACGTTATCACCCCTGAGGACTAAGATGGAATAACTTGTTTCCAAATAAAAGGACCTCCGGTATTTTATACTCACCATAAGCATAAAATTATTGACACCTTTAATATACAATATTTGACAATCTACTTTTACTTTTCTAAGTAACTTAATTTTGAATACGCACGTATTTAACTAGAATACGTGCGTCCAAAGTGCTAGTAGTTAGTGTTTTATTTTACGTAGTAGAGCTACACTGCAGCTACGCCAGCTATACATAGATGCAGCACGAGTAGGTCGGCTCGACCGAGGTAGGATAACAATCTCACAGATACCAGCGCAGCGTGAACCAGCAAAATAATGCTGCTGTGTTTCGTATGGTGAGTGTAAAGAACCGGAGATCTTTTTTACTGGAATCGAGGCATTCCATCTTAGTCCTAAGGGGTGACAACACATTTGAATTTTGATTCTTAATTGAGGATAAATTTTCACTTATACAAATGTAATTGCGTCTTTTCACTTATTTCACTTTATATTTTACTTAGCCTCAACTATGCACACATCTTTTATAACAAATAATCGATTTTAACATATATAAGCCTCACCCCAGACTCTCAACTTTCCCCAGCAAACACCATCCTCCAGGATACCTCTCCATTTCACGGACAACAAATTGTAGGCATAACGCCTACTTCATAATTCTTTTATAGACGACCTACTTTTGAAATATATTCTGGTTACGGCACCAAATTGTTACGTAATCCCCCCACCCCTTACATATATTTTCTCCTTTCTATTTAACTATTTTTATATATATGTGACGAGAATAACCAAATGTCAGAATCACCAAACAGTATTCGCCTACGACGACTCGACCTGGCAACATATAACGCACGCACCCTGAGGACTGACGAGAAGATACTGGAGCTGGAAGAAGAGGTAGACAAGTTGCGCTGGCATATTATTGGATTATCCGAGGTCCGAAGAGAGGGGGAGGACACGGTAATCCTTGAGTCCGGCAACTTGTTCTATCACCGGGAGGGCGACCATCTGTCCCAAGGAGGTGTCGGATTTATCGTCCACAAGTCTCTCGTCAACAACATTGTAAAGATTGAGAGTGTGTCGACGAGGGTCGCGTACCTGATACTCAGAATCACCAAACGGTATTCGCTGAAGGTCATACAGGTTTACGCATCAACCTCGGCACATCCCGATGAGGAGGTGGAGGAAATATATGAGGATATTTCTAGAGCCATGTCATCCTTCAAAACCCGAAGCATCCACTTACCATGAAGTGGTATCATTTATCACCGAATGCTATATAAAAAATAAGTTGACACGCGTGGCGAGCGGGTAGGCAACCGCAGCTTTTTATTATTTTGAGCTGTTATCAGGAAGATGCTGCTCCCCACCACCTGTATCAATTTACCTCGGTCGCCTTTTACGACACTCACACGACGATATGGAGTAGTGGATATTCTTACACCGCCACTACATGGTTTTAGTCCTCAGGGGTACATAATCGCGCATTCACATGTCGCATGCATTTTGTTTTGATAGATATAGATATCTTTGGTTCACAAAAAACCACTTACCATCAGGTGGACTGAGTGCTCGTTTGTTAAACTAATTCTATAAAAATATGGTTAAATTATATGGTTAATCCATACCTATTCTAATGATGTATAAAAAATATAAAAATTGTTGGAGCAGTATGAACACACACACATATATATATATATATATATATATATATATATATATATATATATATATATATATATATATATATATAGATACGTTTTACATGGAGACACATTACAGACATTACAAGGAACATTTAAAAGATGATGTCTCAAAGCGTTTAGCAAAATGGCGGAGAAAATATTGGAAAGTTTCCATTCAAGATTTTCAGCAAAAGATTCGATCCAATAAGGTTCGAATTTTAAAACGTCTTTGTGATATATGAGATTATCGGATGCTTAGTGCGGAATAAATTTTAGAATCGAAGTCTGCCGATTTCAGATTATGGAATTTTTCACAATACCACTGACGGCAGTGTTACTGTAATGCTATAAAAATTGCACGTGTTAAAACCACGCTGCAGCTTTATTATGGTTGCAGCACGAATAAGTCGGCTCGACCGCGGAAGGACAACACTCTCACAGAATACCAGCGTAAAATAGTAGCTTAATACTGCTGTGCTTCGTATAGGGAGTGTAGAGAACCCGAGACAGTTTTTTAATGGAAACGAGGTATTCTATTTTTGTTCTCAGGGGTGATAAACTTATATGCGTTTTGATTCTTAATGGAGGATAAATGTAAATGTCTATGGCCCACAGCATCCACTTACCGTCAGGTGGACTGTGTGCTCCTTTGTCATCCTAAAAGTGGGATTGCAGTCTAACACTGGCTTATAATATGAACAAACCTGCCTCGTTAGTCTTGAGGTCAAAAGCGCGACTGTGTTGTAGTCCCGGATTCAAATACCGGGTTGGGCCAAAATGAGTTTTGGGTTATTCTGTCAAATAATTCTCAACAGCAACACGAAGTCAGGAAGTTGACGGTTTTTTACCATCGTGCCTTGAAAATCACGTAAGCAGTTGGATCCTGCGCCTGATCTCTTTGCATTCATGTGAATAGATATTCCACCTGTTCTTACTTGCACACTCGTGCACTATGACGTGTCTCCATTGAGGCTGGTCGCTGTGACAGAAATTCGATTTAGAAGGAGGAAATTATTAAATAATTGTTGTTTTATTTACCAGGCATTAGAACTGCTTTTATATTTTATTTTGTCTTCACGGGTGACAACGCCTCTGTATTTTGATTCGTAATCGAGGGTGGATATAGATGTCTTTGAGATGCAGCCAAAGATTTAAATAGTATAATACTATTAAATTATATAGCTTTATAATACTATTATATTATTATACTATTATATTATAATACTATTTAAATCTGCGGATACAGCAACCACTTACCATCAGGTAGACTGTGTGCTCGTTTGACTCCCTATCCTATAAAAAATCTAGTTTCGAATACTCTAACAAATACTAAATTGTTTGACATGTAACCTTCCAGAATATACGAAGCCGTGACATTGTTATACATGACACACACGGTCAGTTAAAGTAATCAGTTTGACTGATGTACATCCAAAAACTGACCGTGAGCGTGAAATCTTAAGATGAAATTTTTAAAGCCAGTGAGTGACTTTTAAGAAGAAGAAAAGAAGAGTTTTAAAAAGGATTATAGACGTCACTTACTAAGCAAACAATTACTGTCATAATCGAATTATTTTTACTAAATTACATGGCCCTTTATTTATTTTATAAATAAAATAAATAAACATTGCCAGTAGGCGGTAGTAGACTTATAAGGTCAAATAAGCTAGGCTCAGTAAAATAAATATTATTTAATACTTTTTTGTTACTATTAGTTCTATTGTTGGAATAATTATTAATAATATAAATTTTATGGAGAAAATTATGATAATTAAAAATATTTCTTAATTACCAATTTGAACTGGCTAATACTCGCTAATACTTGGGAAACCGCGAGATGTTCTGTAATATGAATAAAAGTTTTTATTATTATTATTATTATTATTTTGTGGGGTATCTATATAGTTTTCTCATCTGGTTGGGTTCTATAAATATATAATTATAAATTAAAATGAAAAGATAAATATACATAAATGTCAATAAAATAAAATAAATACAAAAATACATAAATAAATAAAAGCCCAACCAGATGGAAGCCCTCGGCAGGGGAGACCAAACGGCCGAGGGTTAGGGGGAAAGGGAAAAGAAACCGGCGGACGATGCGGGCGGTATCGAGGAGCACCGCCTTCTGCATTTGAACCCGGAGCGGTCCGTCACGGAGTCCCAGTCGCCTCAGATTTATTATTATTATTATTATTGGTTACATCCGTTTTAATTGATTAGTTGAACTGACCACTTTAATCGAACGTGTGTGTCGAGCTTTAGTTATGTGGTGTAAAATAAGGGATTGATCATGCGATCGTGTTGGATTGAGAAGCGCACTCAACTGACGTGCGGAGAACCAACATTTATTAACCAGCTTGGTCGACTGACTTGCCTCGAGGCTGCTGACCCCTAAGATCTTAACTTATAGATAAAACAAGTAATATCTTTATAAAAATATGTTCGTAACATCTGAAAAATTCGGTTCATCAACCAATTATAACGTTTAGTTTATAATTTTTTTTTTAATTTTATACATTGAGTAAAAATTCAAACCACCAATTTCTCAGTAAATCTTGACATAATAAAATTTAGGATGTCGGAAAGATTTTGGCTCGAAAGACGCAGTTATCGGAAGACATAATATGTTATTTTTTTATCATTTCCCATAGTCGCCTCTCAGGACACCAATGCCACGTTAAAGAAAACAAAAAAAAATTGAATTCATCTCACACTAGCAAATAAAACGGATACTATCTATTACTCGATCTAATTAAAAGAAGACTTTAGTTACGTATTGCCTTGTTTATTTCGTAGCGCCAAAGGACATTCCGTTCTACTATTGTCGCTGTGTCCTATCAATTTTTTATCCAAATTTGAAAGTTCACAGCAGTTTACAGTGTACAGTCTGCGCTTCAAGTGTACGTTTTTCATCAATTTTATTTAAAATTTCAACTTTGCTGCAGTAGCGTGAATAAATTTATAGTTTACTTTAACAAGGTTTATTTAATTAGGTTTACTAGAAGTTAAGAAACAACTTTATACGTGGTAAAACCATGCATCAGCTATATGTAAGGTTGTAGCACGGATAGGTCAGTTCGACCGGGACTACGTTCTCACAGAATTCCAGAGTGGAAAAGTAGCTTAATAATGCAGTGTTTCGTACAGTGAGTGTAGAGAACCGGGGACGATTTTGTACTAGGAGCTAGACATTCCATTTTAGTCCTTAGAGGCGACAACACATCTGTATTATTATTCTTAATCGTGGATAAGTGTAGATGTCCACTTACCATCACGTGGAATTTGTACTCGTATGTCATTATTATTCTATAAAAAATTATAGATATACACGGTGGTTGATATCTAACATATGACGTATGTTTTTGAAAGAATTAATGTGATAGTTGGGCACATAGTTCACCTGGCACATGATTGGTGTAGTCCATCTATTCGTTAATAAAAACCAAAATGCATCTGCGTTGACACCCCTTAGGTCTCGATGAAACACCTCTTTATAAAAGTATAAAAGTAAAAGTCAGCTCAGCATAAAGGGTCTCGAGCTCTTTCTCCTTTATGATAATAAACATATATCTCGACAAACTAAACATATATATCGTACAGTCCCTCTTGTACCATTTTCATACTTTTAATAAATCGTGAATAAACTTGTTCCTTTATGTCTCCTCAGAATTTTCGTAGCTTTTGTTATTATAAGTTACTCAATAACTTTTTTCAATGCAAAAATATAAAAAATGGACATCATGATATTATTTTTCATTTTGTTACAAGACAATAAACCCCATACCTATAAAAGATATTCTATTGCACCACACGCGAACCGTTGATGGATGGATCTCACGTGATGGAAATCCGGTTTCTGAGCTATAAATGTCTTTAGTTTTTTACTATTGCACTTTTAAAATAATAAAAATACACATATATCGAGAAAAATCACTCGTTTTCATATCTTTATTATTTTTAAAAGTAATTTTCTGTATTTAGTGTAAAAACAAACTGATTGGAAAAAAATTCGAGGATGTCCGTATGTCTGTATGTGTGGATGGCCCACGATTACGGTCGTTAGAATTAATAATAAATTAGTAATTTTTTTTATTAGGTTTAGAATCTCAACGCACAGGTTCCTTTTAAAAAATCACTGAATAATTTGTTCTCGTTTAATTGTAATTAATGAAAATGTAAAAAACAACAACTACAACTTTTAGCAATATTCTCATGGAACTCTTCTTTCCTCTCAAATATGGAAAAAGAGATATTTTTCTTTTTATATAATCAAATGAGATTATGAGGCGTGCAATTTTGGATTTTTTACAATTCTTTTCATTTCTGAATATTTATAATTAATATTTTCATTTACCCTCGCTGATATAACGACAAAACAACATGTTTGAAATTTCAAGTGAATTCTGAACCGAAGCAAATTACTCCCACTGACAACGTTGAAACATAAATCTATCTCAAAATAGATCAAATCGGTTTAAAACATGTTATAAATTTATTCAACTTCGAAAAAACGTGTACAATAAAACGAATTGAATGTCTGATAGCGTATTTAAACTATTTTCTGTACAATTTCCTTTCAGTTGGCATACATAAATTTCACAAGGACAAATATTTGTATTTTTTTCGATTTGCTTCGAACCCGTATCCCTCAGCGCCGCAACTAATTGCTAAGCCACTGTGCTATTGAGCCTTCATCCAGCTGGTTTTCATTTTTAGTTTTGAAGTATCCGATTCGGGTTGCAATATAGTTATTGTTTTATCTAAAAAGACCGATTTAAGTTTTATAAGCCCCAAAATTGCGAGCATTACAACAGTTCAAGTGAATCTTAAATACAAGAAATCCTTGAACGTTTTTCGCAAATTACTTCTAACATCTGGAGTCTAGATGTTGAAGACAAGGCACATAAAATCGCTGACTTGTTTTATTGACCGTCTGGCGCCATTCTTTAGACAATTTTCCTATAACTTTTTGGTATATATATTCAATAAATAGCACATTATACTAAACGCCAACACATTGAAGTATTTTAGATAATGTATTCGTAAAAATTTTCGTAAAGTTTCAACTAGATACAAAAAACACAAAAGGTATAAAAAATTAATAAATAACCTAAGGTTTCAAGTACACGATCCAGTTTTCAGCTGCAGTCGTACACACACATTCAAACCAAGTTAGTTGTAAGAGACTGTAAGGTGTTTCATGTTATTTCTCATGAGTGACAACTCACGTACAGTCTTCTTTGTTTGCAGTTTGCTGTGTCCATGAACAGTGCTCACTAACCACCAGGTTAACTGAAGCTGGTTCGTCACTTTACTTTTATATCATAATAAAAACAAGAAAAGCGAGAATTTTTGAACGGAACAGTAAAACGGCGATCAAAATTTAGTTTAGAAGCACATTAATGCACCCGTACAGACGTCTACTAGAATAAAACTATCAAATTTTAAGTAAAAAAAATAAAATAAGGCGTTACTTTTTTATTCTTAGTTTCTGCTTTTTTTTACAAAACTGAAGTGACAAACAAACTTACAGTCCACGTGATTACACGTTGTCTACGTCCATGTGGCTGCTGCAGCCTATGAACATCTGCAACCAGCTTCAAACAAAGAAGGCTACAGATGCGTTGTCACCTCTGAGGACAGAGATGGAAAATCTCACTGCCTGACTCATAACTAACTCTCAATACCCTTCAGGTATCTACTGGAACATAGTAGTGCCAGCACTGTTGGAGGCAGATAAAGTTAAGAGTGTGGTACCTACACAGATGGGCCCCTCGACAGAAAAGAAAATCCACTATCCAGTGTGATATAGATAACTTAATTATCAATTGCAAATATTCCAAAAATACTGCAGAAATAATAAAAAAGACACATATCAGTTGGAAAGATAAAAAAACTTCACAGAAAACCTATATTTAAAAAGGTATAAGTAAGACATTACTGAGATTTATACACAAAATCACAGCCAAGTTCATTCTTTATGCGAATAAAAATGCTATTAAGGTGAGGAAGCCGGGCGAGTTTGCAACAACGCGTGACGTAATTCGAAACATATTAAAATTGTATTACGACAGGAATGAAGTTGAATCTTCCTCTAATAAACGATGTTAAAGGATACCACTTCAATTTAAATTGAAATAAAAAAAAACTTGCTTTTTTTAATTCATTCCAATCAGTGAACTCAAATAAAATATGGAAGCATTCTTACCTCCAAAAATGACACAAAACAAATTGAGCAGCGGTAGGCGTGGCTTATCTAGGGTTATTAATACAGTTACTATCACACACACATGAATAGCGTAACCATATCACGTTTCTTTTAGAACGCAAACGGAACGTCCTATTAACATTATTAATGTAGTTAATGGTATAATGCAATATTTATTTATTGTATCTTTTATTGCAAATACATGCAACAAGTGATAATAAAGGGCGGATTTAATGTTCTATGGCATTACTTA